>LPNX010003249.1:6792-28316 GCA_001517045.1 Pseudotsuga menziesii
ATGTCGCTGATCTAAACTTATCAGTATAAACAAAAGGTAGCAGAAGAAAATGCTTTAATGTGAAACTTATTGAACCAACAGGAAATAAAAGAAAGAAAGACTTTAAGTTTGATTTACTTGAAACAGTTTAAACAAATGTTACGCATTCACCACATGAACAACTGCAGAACTGAAAGTAAATGAACTTGAAAAGTGAAGTGAAACTGAAAGTAAAGAGTTGTAGTGCAATGCTGGAGTGCTGAAATGAAAAAGTGTTGTAGAACCGGTTTTGCAATGTCTCTTGGTTTATTTTAGTAAATTTTATTAAAGTTTTTCTTCTTGAAGTTAGTTTTAGAATTGGTGGTGTGACTACCCCAATCTAGTACTTCTCAAGTCAAAGAGGGAGTGCTGTTGCGCTCAACAAAGTGGGAGCAAAGCCCACCCGTAGCTCACAGGTCAAACTCCAATGGCTTGGTGCTCAACAAGGAGGACGTCAAAGCGCCCAGAGACCCCACACGGTCTACTACCCCAAGTCGCCTCCGAGGTCACTGTTTTTAATTAACTTAAAAAATAACAAGATGGATGCCTATTAAACTAGGACTTCTCTATCCCCTGTCGTATCTCGTGAGTACCCCAAAGGGTGATAACCGAGTAGAGGAGCAGGAAATAGAGAAGCTTTTGTTGGTAAATTTTAGAGGTTAATTTTAAGTCTTGGTGGTTAATATGCAAGGTAAATTTTAAGCTGTCAACAAGATCAACCAAGCGGTATCCCTTATGGAAGATGCTGGTACTTGATCTTGGACTGAAAATGGAATGTGTTGAAATTGTAGCAAAATGAAAGTGTTGTTCTAATTACCTAAGCCCCCACTTCTCCTGCTTTTCATATCCAACTTGAAGTCCCTAAAGGGAGATGACAAGTGGATGGAGGATACACAGGATGGGTGGGTTGTATTATTACCCTTTAACAGAAAATTAAAGATTACTGAACTTGAAAGAAAACTGTAAAAGTAAAGCCTAACCGCACAACAATCTTTGTGACAGAGATGGTGGTCTATCACAAAGATAGGTGGGTAAACAGGAAAAATAAAACAGAATGCTTAAGCTAACCTCACAACAATCTCTGTTACAGAGATGGTGGTCTGTAACAGAGATAGGTGGGTAAACAGAAATAAAACTGATTATCCTAACCACACAACAATTTCTATAACAGAGATGGTGGTCTGTCACAGAGATAGGTGGGTAAACTGCAAATAATAAACTAACTCTAAGCAACTACTTATACAAATTTACAGCAGAGAAATACCCCAAAGAGAAGTTCTCATTTGGGGTTTACAATGTAATGGAAGAGAGAGAGAAGTGTAGTTTAGGGCCTCTTTTGGACCAAATTTTTTGTTGGTTTTTTCTGGGCAATTTAGGGCAGCATAACCCCCTCTTTCTGTGCAAAAACCTGCAAAAAACCAGCAACTTTACTTGCTGGAAATTACTGCAGAAAACTAAAACAGAAAGTCAGAAATAATTAGTGTAAAACCCAGAAATTTTACAGAAAAATCTGAACTTTAAAATTTTAAAAATATGAAATTTCAGCAGTTAAAAATGAAAGTTTTGGGGATGAAAACAGCAGAAATAAAAGTCTATACTAATATAATATGGATGGGGGCCCTAAAACAAGGGTTATATTCACTATACAGTGAATAAAACCCAGTTTTATGAAGGAAAACAGAAAATGGCCGAATTGAAATTTCGAGAAAATGAACACTTGGAGGAGCCCTTCTTGGCTTGGAAAACCTGTAAATAAACTTGAGAGAGCTGCAAATGTAAGCAAAGAGGTGAGTACCCAATAAACTTACCAAAATACTTTGATAAATCTTATTGAAAAACTCACAAATGGAAGTAGAAATACTTCTACTTACAGATCCCTCCACAAAATACTTTGTGGAGAGCTATCTAAGCTAGTACAAATGCAAATAAAAAAATACAATATAAGTTACCTCACCACAAGAATGCATGAGATGTAGAGTGATGGCACAAATTTCCTCCAAAGTATTCTTCTATTATATGGCCCAACTAAGGCAAGACGATTACAATAGCCAAAAGAATGTGAGAGAAGAGTGGGGAAATATTCCGGCAGCATAACAATAGCATCTAAGATCCTCTTAAATGAGGGAGTGAGACCCCCATTATATAGTTGAGGAGCAACCCCAACTCCTTGAATATCAACGGCCAAGATTAGATCTAGATCTAGATTAGATCTCCACCACTAGATCTAGGTATTTGACTTTGTATCCTCCTCAATCATTCTACACCCTTAGATTACTTTTCAATCCATGGCTTAGGTGCTTGATCCATATCTTAATGCATTTACACCCTTAGATCTAGGGTTTCCATGACTCAAGTGGGGCCCCCCTTTTGACTCAAATTTTAATTTTTTATTGTTTTTATTTTTTATCTTTTACTTTTTATTTTAAAAATTTCTATCTTTTTATTTTTTTATTTTTTATATTTTACTTTTTATATTTTATTTAATCTTTTATTTTATCTCTTACTTTTTATTTTTATCTTTTTATTCTTAAATCTTTTAATCTTTTATTTTCAAGTTTTAAATTTATATTTTATATTTTTATCTTTTTATTTTTTAATCTTTTATTTTCTATTTTTTATTTAATTTTTTAATTTTTTAATTTTTAATTTTTATCTTTTATTTTAAATCTTTTTTATTTTATTTTTTATTTTAAATCTTTTTTTATTTTATTTTTTATCTAGGGATTCCTTTGACTCAAATTTTGACTTTTTATTCTTTTTTAAATTTTAAATTTTAAATTTTTTTAATCTTTTACTTTAAATATTTTATTTTTTATCTTTTATTAAGACAAGAGGGGCACCCCACTTGGGAGATCTTCAGACATTTATTTTGACCATGGGGGGTTTATTTAAATGAAATTTTGGCTATGCTTAGCCACCCCCAAACTTAATTACCATGGCCTTATTTGATTTTTTCCTTCAAAATCAAATAATATGAGTTTTTGACTTAGGGAAATTAATTAATTTCCTAGGAAAAATAGACATTGCTTAGCCAAAAATGGTCTATCTCCTCAACCCCTTATCAGAATGACATGGGACTCGAAGCAGTGGCTTAGGGGGTTTCATAGCAATTTATCTTGCATTCATAGCCCCTATTACAAAATGCCAGTGCTTGAGCAATTACATTATTACATCAAAATTTAGTTAATTAACCACCAAGGGGTGGAATTAATTAACTAGAAAAAATAAATAAAAATACAACAACATAACGAAACTCCGCAAGACTCTATACAGATGCCTAGTATGGTCATGAACAACATTTTGAACCCTTAGCCACCTCATGGACTTGACTATTAGAACGCCCGTCACCACTTTGGAGGATTTTGAGTGAAAAACCAAACCAATTAAAATCGTTTACACAACAAGATTAATTGGAAAGGGAAAAAAAACTCGATGAGGGGACTTCCCTAACAACCAGTTCCATGGTGTGGCATCCATATCATATGACTCACACTAGCACATAAAATTACATTAATTTTCCCACGCAGGGGAGCGGACATTTCGTTTTACAAAGGGGCAATTGCCCTGCAGAAGTGGAAAAATCCTCAAATTTCTCCAAGGTACAATTTGTACAATTATGTACATCTCCATGTACATGAAGTTGCCACCTAGTTGAAATAGGTGGGCAACACCTTGAGGAATTTGATCTTTGAAAGCACTTTTCAAATGAAAGCATACAACTCTATTATTATTGAAACTTGCGTAAAAAAGAGAGTGATTTACTTTTACTTGAAGTTTTTTTTTAAACTTGCGAAAGAGAAAAGAAGAAGTTTGAATGAGAGCAAAAGGGCAAGGGAAAAGAAGGCTGAAATAAAAGGAGGAGAAGGGGAAGAAGGAAGGAGAACAAAGAGGAAGCAAAAAACAAGAAAATGGAGGAATAGGGCAGCCAACTATGTGGCCAAAGGAGTAGAAGGAATGATGAAAACGTGGCAGCAAAAGAGAAGGAAGATGGCTTTGATAAAAAGTAAAAAATAGGACAACGAACAAAAAGGGGAAGAAAAGGCCCAAAGCAAGGTGGAAGAAGGCCAAAAAACTAGGGCAAAAAGGGGTAAAAGGGGCACAAACTAGGGCACAATAGGGTTGTCCAAAATGAAGAAAAAGAGTGGTAAACAAGAGTAAAAACAGGGCAGCGATGAAGAAAAGGTAAGAAGAAGCAAAACAAAGCAAGGGGGAAGAGGCTAGCAAGCAAGGAAACAAAGAGATCAAAGAGCAAAGAGAGAACTAGAGGATGGAAGTTTGGTAACCAAGAAAGTATTGAATTTATGGATGGAACCCAAGAGAGAGAGTTAGATTCCCAGCTTTCTTTTTGTATTTTAAAGATGAAGATCTCTGTAGGTCTTGCAATGAAAGTGTTAGATTAAAAAGGTTGCTTGAAGCCTGTGATAGAAGCAGCTGAGCTCACACCCTTCTTTAACCTGTGAAGCCTGAAAACACACTACAACTTAACACAAACGTAAGATCAAAATAACATGCTAATATGCTAAGAAAATTGAATCATGATCAACATTACGTATATATTGATTACTCATGTCCATCAGGATACTAATCTACTTCTCATAAACAATCAAATTAAACTACAAATGATTGTTCTACTGTGCCAACAATGACCCTCTTGAGCTAACAAAGAAACAATTAATCTCATACAAGCATTAAAGAAATAGGGGTTAGAGACAATATAACCTCAACCATTTGCAAAAACCTACCACATCCAAGAGCTCATGGACCTCCAAAGTCGAATCTTTATTATCAATTCAAATCAAATGCTTGATACAATTTTCTCAGAGTAACTCTGCTACAAAAGTCCATCCGAATAGAGCTAAAGGAGCTTCTATTTATACAAAGAGAGAAGGCTAAAACCCTAAAACCAAATTAAGAGTAACACCGAAGTAATTGAATGAGCTCGGCATGATGATTTGGAGTCATTGCTAGTGTTATCTTCAGTCTTTACCTCGATCAAATCATCAAACCAATGAGTGCTCTCCATCTCATCCAATTCGGGAGTTTAGCTAGAGATGACAAATCCATTAACTAAATATAACTTTATTATTCACTGAATGCTGACTGAAGCTGAGTTATGATAACTCCAATCATCATAAATGCCCATTGAGATGTCATTTAGCCTTTTATTTTGTTGAATTTGGATTAATTTGGAGAGTTTTAATTTTCTCCAAAATAATCATTTTTTAATAAATAATCATTTTTTCCTCGAAAATGACTTTTTTGAGAAAATGAGCATTATGTGTCCGATTGATGATCTGAAAGTTGGATCTGACTGGTTAACTGATCAAGAATAATTTTTGGGTTAAGGTTAGAGCCTTCAATCACTGAATTCGGGGTTCGGATGACCAACTTATTACAAACGGGATTTTTCCAATTAATTTATGGAAAAATTAATCAAAAAACTTAGGGAAATAATTAAAAAATTAAAAAATTAAAAAATAAGTTTTTAACCCGTCCGGTAAATTTTTTTCGAAATTTTTTTAAAGGTCCTATTGACTTAGGACATGACCATGCTCTATTCTAACAATGCCTAGTAGGTTTATAAACACTTAGATGGGCTCTAATAACCCCCCAAGGCCCAGAATTCAAAATTGGGCATTCCAGCTTTGGAGGAAGCAGGAGAAAACCTCGTCAATTATACTCGGCTATAGGCAAAGCATAATTGTCAAGGGCAAAAAACTCCCTAGAATACCTTATTTGAGATTCTACGTCTCAGGAGACCGAACCACTCAAAAATACCCTACTAACACATTTTATTACAAACCCTGCGGGGCCATGGTCAAAATTATTCAAATGAAAAACTGGCTAGCCAATATTTGCTAGACATGAAGACGGATCAACTGATACACTGGAATCAAACATTGGACATGTTTGTCAACTGACGGCTCCTCACGTAACCCAACTATGGTACAAAAAAGTGGATAACAACACCTAAGATCTGTATCAAGCATCCCAAGCACTACATTGACTCCATTTGGCACTGGTCTTATCAATTATTCATTTTTTTATTATTTATCTGGAGCACTTGTTTATCTATTTTTGTATCATACTATGGATGATTTACTTTGAAATTGTCATTGTCAAGTGGTTGTGCATTTTTAATTATCTTGCAAGTACTTACTTGGGTCATTTATTGTAAATCTCTTTTAAAAACTCCTAAAAAACACTCATCCTCATCATACACCAAAAAACATTTTTAAAACACAAGAGCCTTAGAAACTCTTTGTAGGGACTACCCTCCTTGGCTTCGTTAGGAGTTTGCCTAAACGAAGGAGTTGGGATCAGGTGACAGCACCTGACTCTTTGCTTGCCCCCAAGGCCACACCTTTCCCACTTGGGAAACAACTTTCAAAATATTTTTGCTGATGGTGTGCACGTTGGCGAGCAACACTAACCATAGCAAAAAAGGAAACTAATCTAAAGCAATAATGATACAAAAAAGAATAGAAAAGCAGACCATCAAAGAGACGACACGATTCCCCCCAGGGGGGATGGTGTGCGGGTGCTTGGAAATCCCACCTGCTTTTTCTTATTATTATTATATTTACAATGCTTTTGAGGTGGATGCCTTTTGTCTTTATAATTTTGGATCCAAAGGCTTACAAGGTTCTTAGAAATGAAGTAAGAAAGAGGAATGTTGCTTCGAATGGCCTTGGATGGCCTAAATATTCAATTTTTCGACAACACTTCTCCTTGTCTTGTTAATAAAAGATAAAAACTATCCACCTATTATGCAACAAATGTGCTAAATACAACGTTAAAAGCATAAAATATTTAAGTGCTGAAAGATAGAAATGATGCACAAGTACTTAAAGAAAACTAGATCTACTTCAAAAATATAACTTTATGCTTTTAGATCTAGATGCATGCTTAAACAAATCAGCCTTTAGATTTTCTTTTAAAAGAGAAAACTAAACTAATTAAGCATGTGAGTAACCATAACCAAGAAATATTTAATTAAGAGGGGAAGGAGAGAGGAATAGAAAGAATTCTGGAAGCCTGGGAATGTTGGGCCATGGGGTTTTCTTTTGTGGAACACCGAGGGACTTTTTCGTCAATAAGATCTTGGAGATGAGGAGGATGCAAACTATCTCAACCCCTTCTCCAAATGAAATCACCTGCAACTTAGAAGTCCTTGCAAAAACAGATGGTTAAAACATAGGTGTTGGAAAAAGAAACTTAGAAAGCATGCAATTAAACTTAAAATACATGCAACTCCAAGAGATCAAAAACAAGCAAACAGTAAGAGCATAAATCAAACTAAAATAATTTCTTATCCTACTGGGAGGCAGCTAGCTCCCCTTCAAGGTGCACAGTTAACCAAAAAAAACAAAGAAAAATAAAAAAGATTATACCTCATAAGCACTCGACAATCACCATCCACACATGAAAAGCATTACACCATAGATCTTGCCTCCAAAGCCTTCTTATTTCAAATAGTAAACAACAAAATACAAGTGTTATCCACTAATTTTGCACTTAGTGGATTTCTAGTGAGCCGTCGAAGTCATGAACGAGCCAGTGGTTTGTTATCAGTTTCCAAAAGGTTCCGCGGTTCATCGGGGCCTTTTTTGGCCTTCTTTTTTAATAAAATTCATGTTCATACCCCTTGGGGGAGTTGTAATAAATGCTCTAACATGACAAACTTTTTGTAAAGGACTCGGTGTCCTAGGACTTGGCTATCAATCCGATTATTCCAAGGTGTTTTTTCCCTTGTCAATTATGCAATGCTGAATAAGTGATGTATAATTTTCGAGTTTTTCACCTCTCTTCCAAAGCTTGAATTTTCGTCTTGGTGGTTAGGCGATCATGTGTCGATGTATATAAGTGTGTTAGGCATTGTTTGAGTCGTATGAACATGTACTAAGTCTCCCTAGAGTTTCGTCTGATTCCGAGAAAAAAAATAATTTTCCGTTTTTTAAGCCATTTTTTAATGGTTTAAATGGAAAAATTCAAAATGTAAAAAAAGTGTGATCCGAAGTCCGTTTTTGGCATGGTTGGGCTCATTTTCAAGCTTAGAGCAACGTCTTAACCCCAGTGGCCACTTTCACTATGTTTTGGGCAGCTAAAACACCCTAGTAGGCGTTATTTGGCTACAGAGCATCATAATGGCATTTAAATGCTAAATTCAAAGAAAATGCACTAAAGTCAAAAATTAAAAGAAGTCAAAATTCAATTTTTTTAAGGGGTGAAGTGACTTGGCATGTGGGTCCAAGTGGTTAACGCCTCTTCTCCAACATGAGTTCACTTAAACTTTGGATAAAAAATCAAGGGAAGTGAAGATTTCAAAGAAAAGGGTGACGTAAGGATGAAGACTCACGCTAATGTGAAGGTGGTGAGTGCGATTGGGGTGGACCCCTTTCCACATAAAAGGTATTAATTTAAACCATGGTTAAAGGTTTAAGAGGTAGCGAGTGTGTAGGAAGTGGGTGACGTCAACTCAAGAAGGAAGACCCATGCTAGCTTGTTTGGTGGGTGACGTTAATATGAAGTGCAGCTCACGCTAGCGAGAGGTGCATGCGAATGGGGTGGGGTGGACCCCTCCCCATGTATTAAATATTTTATTAAAACTTTGGATTATAGTTTTAAAGTTGATACTCTCTATCCATGCGAGAAAGTATTGGGTTGGTGAGAATCTCTCACGCGTGGAGGGGTTGTACACTCATGTGTGGGGGTTGGTGAGATCTTGTTGGTAAGACCCTGTGGTGTGTTGGCAGCTAGTAATTGTTTGGTGGAGATTGGTGAAAAAGGTGTCAATCACCTCTACAGTTCCTCTTTAGTTCAACTCAGTGAAACTCCTCTTTAGTTCAGTTTAACTCAGTTACACTCTGGGTTGATCTTCAGTGTTGGTGAGGTCCCCCTGGGTCTCTCTTTTTCTATTTAAGCGAGGCATTCTTCCTTATTTAGGACGGATGTAAGGAACCTCTGTCTATTATAATGCTGCTGCTATTTTGAATAATAAAGTTGAAGACTTTGGAGATCTACTTTGTGTCATTTGAAGAATGCTATGCTAATGAGGTGATAATATATTGTTTAAGATTGCTCTTGCTCAATTTGTGTTGATATATCTAGCTTAGAGGATCATTCGTGATAAGTAGAGTAAGCATTTACAGTTGTTAAGTTGCTTGCTTATAGGAGTAACCGACTATATTCAGTTGTATTGAGGTTCTCTAAGTTTTTTTTCTTCAAACATACTAGATCTAATCCAATCTTTGCAAGAGTGGTTTTATAGTTGTTGCAGGTCACAAAATCCAAAGGAAGCGTTGAACTAACTTGTTTCATCTCCTTCTTTGACGTCCTCTTTAGAAGCTAATCTTTGTTGCATGGACTCCAAAGCCATTAGCAAAGAATCAAGCAAGGGCTTGAAGTGTTCATCCATCTCCTGAAAATCTAAATTCTTTCTTTCTCGGTTACCTTGTTTCAAATGCTAATCAAGTAGATATTTTTTTTCAAAGTTTATTTTCATTCAAATCTATTTACTTTAGCATATTAGGAATAGTCATATCTATAAAACGCTTTCAAAACGTCATATTTCCATTAGATCTAGGCTTGTTGTTTTGGTATTTACACTTGTAAATTTTTCCAAATTTTTTCTAAGCACCAAAACTTAAAATTTTTATTTGTTTTTTGTGCATATCACCATTTGGCATTTTCTAATATTATTTGCTTCCTAGTTCTTCACACCCACGATCCATCTACCATCCCCCTCCTTCATTCCCTTTCTTCTCTAAGCAATTTTGCAAGCCTTTTTGACCCATTCTTCAAGGGTCAAAATGCATTTTTCTTTTCTTTCTTTTTAAGTATTGTAATGATTAATAAAAAAAAGCAAGTGGGATTATGGCTCCCACAACCCCCTTCCCCCATTTGGGGGAAGCCTGTATCTTCCCATTGTGTGATTATTTACTTTTTTGCAAGTTTTTAGATTAAGTTAGTTTTAGTTTGATTATAACACAATCAATAAAGTCTTTGTTTTTGTTGGTAGAACTAATCCGACATTGCTTTACAGAATTATCCAAGAGAATCCATTTGATTGGGGAAAAGATACTCTTTGTCGTAGGAAGTAGTGTAGTTTTCTTGTAATTTACTAATTTCTTTTCCTTTGATGTATCATTTTTCTATTTTGGTTGTGAAAAGTAATACTAACCCGACATTGATCTACCGAATTACCTAAAGATCTTGCTCATTGGGGAAAAGATATTCCTTGCTGTAGTAATTAGTCTCACCGCTTTTACTTGTCTTACAAAAAACATTAATAAAATCAACCCCTCCTTGCTTTCTCGATCGTGGTTCACTTGAACCGAAAGAGATCCTTGGAGGTCACTTTTCTTCTTTTAAAAGAAAACCACTTATAAAATCTTTAAATTTTTTTAGACTCCGTTGTGTATGCTCTGCACCGCTGCGGTTCGTCCGAACAGTTGGCTGCATCAAAAGCAACGTGGGTGACTAGATGAATTAGTCTTCACGCCCCAATTAACCTCCCAAGAGAAAATCGAACGCCTCGAATTAATCCATTGCGGTGACAAAATCCACAAAGGAAGAGAGAACAACTGGGTAGTGACCTCGAGACACCATTAGGTTGCACCCTTGTTGGTGTAGTGTTGAACACGTCTCAAAGACTCCAATCAACCCACATAATCCTTGCGGGGAGCCACATCAGATAACGTTTTTTGACATACTCCTCGTACATTCGGGTATAATTGGAGTTCCCTTTTCTGCTTAAGTTAATCAACTCATCTCCACATTAATTTAAAACTGACCAAGAGCACTTGCAACATTTTTCTTTCCGCAAAGAAACAACACTTTATCTATTGAATCCATTTTTGGCACTGGTCCTTTATTTTGATATAATCATCTGTTTCCATATGCTCTATATATCTTGATCTACATGTTGTTGTGATTTAAATTCTGTTGCAAAATCTTTTGTTAAGTATTGACTTTCATCAAACTCCTAAAAAACTCAATCTTCACCATCATCGCACGAAAGCCTTAACAGATTTAGCAACTAATAGGGTCTATCCCCCTTGGCTTCGTTAGGAATTGACCTGAACGGAGGAGTCAAGAACAAGATGATAGCACTTTCCCCCAAGGACACCCCGAGTGGCTTGCAGATTTCTGCCACATTCCCCCTAGGTATGTTAAAGGCAGCAACATTTTCTAGCACCGTTGCCGAGGATAAATCTTTTATTCTTGGGTTATGACTTTTGTTTCTTTTCTTCTTTTTTTTTGCTTTGTTTGATCACTGTTTAGTTAGGAATTGGCCTAAATAGAGGATTCAAGAACAAGGTGACAGCCTTGACTCAAGACTTTCCCCCAAGGACACACCGAGTGGCTTGAAGATTTCTGCCATGTTCCCCCCTAGGTGTGTGAAAGGAAGCAACATTTTCTGGCGCCATTGCCGAGGATAAATCTTTTATCCTGGGTTACGACTTTTGTTTCTTTTCTTCTTGGTTTTTGCTTTGTTTGATGAATGTTTTGAGTAGATCTTTATTTTTCATCTGGCGACTCCACTGACCCTTTTACCTTTTATTTTACAAAGAAAATAAAAAAATTAGATTTTTTGTGAAAGCTTTATGATGCATATTTTTCTTTTCACATGGTGACTTCTTTGAAGGGATAAAACCCTGTTTCTCATACAACTTGTTGAGTTGATTGTGATAGATGAGCCCATGCAAACGTTCCCAGTACCAGACGTTCCCATGATCACTGATTCTCAATATGGATATTAAATGGAGGGAAATTGCAACGCTGATTTCCCATGCACATCCATCGATCGATTTCTTTAAAATCTTTGGCTTCCCAAATTGTGTTGATGGTGAACAGACACATTGTCCCCTTCCAATATTCCAAGGGCATGATAATAATCACTCAGCTAGATTTCATGTTATGATTTTCCTTTCATGGATGAATGAATTCAACATACATCATGAGGATCATATGATGTTGATGTTTTCCCATTCTCTGCCAGGGATTGTATCATGTTGGTTTTATGAGGGTCTTCCTAATAAATCTATTACTTCCCTTGCCAATTTCTTTGAGATATTTCTAAGGCAATGGCATTATGACGAAAATGATGTTGAATTATTCATTAAGACTAATTTGGATCACTTCTTTCTGTGGAAAGAATATCGTGTGGAAGAGCCTGAGCTAACTAGTATCAACATGGAAAACAACACTCAATTTTCAGAAATCCATGATGATCCCATTGAGTTTGTGCATGAAGAGCCATTCATTGAAGATATTGTTGAAAACCCTCATGTCACATCAACAGAGAATATTGAAGATTGGGGACCCTCTCATGATTATCTTAGTGATGAGGATCACATTTGTACTCTAGATCAATCTCAAGATGAAACCATTACAAAAGCTCATGAAACTTATGATGAAATATGTAATGAGCATAATGATAATAGTTTACGAGGTTTAAAGCCTTGTGACCTTTTTTCTAAAGAAAATGATTATGATTCGGAGGAGGACAAGTACAGTTAGGAGCATGATACAAGTGATGAAGAGTCCCTTACATCTGACATGGATGATGACTACGAGACTTTACTTGAAAATCCAATCTTTAAAGTTTTGTATGATGAGAATCCTCCATGCTCTCCACCTTATGACGAATATTTGGAAAGTTGGGACCCTTTTGATATCTTTGAAACCCATCTTTTTGAAGAGGATTGTTATGATCATAAGGAGGATGAAGATAGCCAGGGACTTGGTACCAATGATGAACACTCTCTCATATCTGGCATAGATGGGGATGATGACTATTGGACTTTTTTTGAAAATCCAACCTATGATACTCTTGAAAATATTTTTGAGAATCCCATCTATGATATGTCTAGCGAGGGGAGTGTCTATTCATAAATTTGTGGAAGTTCGATGTTTGATGCATCCAACAAGAGGAGTGTTTATTCCGAGACTTATGAAAGTGGTAAAGAAGAGCAGTTAGAGTTTTCATATGATCAGTCAGAGTTGTATTTGAGTATCTGTAATGAGAATTTGGAGAAGCAATGTAGTGAAGAGTCAGATTGGGTGCAACTAGTTCAAGATTTTTTTCAGCAATCGTCTTCACATACAGATGTTCCTTATGATTTGGCGTAGTTTGGGGCTTACACATAGAGTTATCATCGGATAAGCCCTTGTGATGAGTATGAAGATTTGCCTCATCTTACAGATGTTTACATCAATCCTATCCAATCTTGTATAGAGGAAGCCTGCAAGAGGGCTTACCAGTTTGAGAAGCAGTTCGATGACCTTCTCCATGATTATAATCTCTCGTACAGCTCTCCCATCCTGGAGTTTCATGTAGGTTTGCATTTTTTGAAAAATATCTCCTTACTTTGGCTGGTAACCAAAGATAAGGAAAAAAATATCAAAATTGATAAAATGTTTAGATGGTTACATTGGATATTTGATTTTACTTAAAAGTTTATTTTGTCATGCTTAAAATAGGAAAATAAGCTCCTTAAAGTAAGCATTTACTTTCTGCATTTTATTTCAGTACTTAGGAATAATACTCTCTATCATGAATTAGTTTGAATAAAACAAATTTTGGATCACTGGTTCTTTTCATAAAACTTGCGCTACTAAGGTTTTTTCTGTCAAGTTGAGATGCTTTTACAGATTATAAGAACCGAAGATTCTGGTGTTCTCGTATGCTCTCTTTGCCTAAGAGACTAGATCAAGCACACGTCCCACAGTTGGAGCTAGATGTTATCCACTAATTTTTCACTTAGAGGATTTCCAGTTAGCCACCGAAGTCATGAACGAGCCAGTGGTTCGTTATCAGTGCTCAGAAGGTTCTGTGGTTCATCAGGGCCTTTTTTGGGCCTCTTTTTTTAATAAAATGCATGTTCATACCCCTTGGGGGTGTTGTAATAAATGCTCTAACATGACAAACTTTTTGTAAAGGACTTGGCGTCCTAGGATTGGGCTATCAATCCGATTATTCCAAGGTGCTTTTTCCCTTGTCAATTATGCAATGTTGAATAAGTGATGTATAATTTTTGCGTTTTCACCGCTCCTCCAAAGCTGGAATTTTCGTCTTGGTGGTTAGGCATTAGGAGGTTATTAAATTTCACGTGTCAATGTATATAAGTGTGTTAGGCATTGTTTTTGAGTTGTATGAACATGTACTAGGCCCCCCTAGAGTTTCGTCTGATTCCGAGAAAAAAAAATAATTCGTTTTTAACCCATTTTTTAATGATTTAAATGGAAAAATTCAAAATGTAAAAAAAGTGTGATCCAAAGTCCGTTTTTGGTATGGTTGGGCTCATTTTCAAGCTCAGAGCGGAATCTTTACCCTAGTGGCCACTTTCACTATATTTCGGGTAGCTAAAACACCTCGGAAGGCGTTATTTGGTTAACAGAGCATCAAAATGGCATTTAAATGCTAAATTATGAGAAAATGCACTAAAGTCAAAAAATAAAAGAAGTAAAAAATCAAATGTTGAAGGGGTGAAATGACTTGGCATGTGGGTCCAAGTTGTTAACGCCTCTTCTCCAACATGAGTTTACTTAAACTTTGGATAAAAAATCGAGGGAATTGAAGATTTCAAAGAAAAGGGTGACATAAGGATGAAGACTCACGCTAATGTGAAGGTGGTGAGTGGGATTGGGGTGGCCTCTCTCCACATAAAAGGTATTAATTTAAACCATAATTAAAGGTTTAAGAGGTAGCACGTGTGTAGGAAGTGGGTGACGTCAACTCAAGAAGGAAGACCCACGCTAGCTGGTTTGGTGGGTGACGTCAACATGAAGTGGAGCTCACGCTAGCAAGAGGTGGAAGCGAATGGGGTGGGGTGGACCCCTCACCATGTATTAAATATTTTATTAAAACTTTGGATTATGGTTTTAAAGTTGATACCCTCCATTCATGCAAGTGAGTATTGGGTTGGTGAGAATCTCTCACGTGTGGAGGGGTCGTACACTCACGTGTGGGGGTTGGTGAGATCTTGTTGGTAAGATCCCGTGGTGAGTTGTCAGCTAGTAAT
The DNA here is from genome assembly GCA_001517045.1 of Pseudotsuga menziesii. NCBI lineage: Eukaryota > Viridiplantae > Streptophyta > Pinopsida > Pinales > Pinaceae > Pseudotsuga > Pseudotsuga menziesii. The sequence continues at coordinate 21,840 of LPNX010003249.1, forward strand.
TGGTTGGTGGAGATTGGTGAGAAAGGTGTCAATCACCTTTGCAGTTTCTCTTCAGTTCAACTCAATGAGACTCCTCTTTAGCTCATTTTAACTTAGTTACACTTCGGGTTGATCTTCAGTGTTGGTGAGGCCCCCCTTGGTCTCTCTTTTTCTATTTAAGTGAGGAATTCTTCCTCATTTGGGACGGATGTAAGGAACCTCTGCCTATTGTAATGCTGCTGCTATTTTGAATGGTAAAGTTGAAGACTTTGGAGGTCTACTTTGTGTCATTTGAAGAATGCTATGCTAATGAGGTGATATTGTATTGTTTAAAATTGCTCTTGCTCATTTTTTGCTGATATATCTAGCTTAGAGGATCATTCATGATACGTATAGTAAGCATTTACAGTTGTTAAGTTGCTTGCTTATGATTTGGATTTGAAAGATATAGGAGTAACCAACTATATTCAGTTGTATTGAAGTTCTCTGAGTTTTTCTTCTTCAAACATACTAGATCTAGTCCAATCTTTGCAAAAGTGGTTTTATAGTTGTTGCAGGTCACAAAATCCAAAGGAAGCGTTGAACTAAGTTGTTTCTTCTCCTTCTTCGGCATCCTCTTTAGAAGCTAATCTTTGTTGCAGGGACTCCAAAGCCATTGGCAAAGAATCAAGCAAGGGCTTGAAGTGTTCATCCATCTCCTGAAAATCTAAACTCTTTCTTTCTCGGTTACCTTGTTTTAAAGGCTAATTAAGTAGATTTTTTTTTTCAAAAATTTATTTTCATTCAAATCTACTTACTTTAGCATATTAAGAATAGTGAGATCTAAAAAACGCTTTCAAAGCATCATATTTCCATTAGATCTAGCCTTGTTGTTTTGGTATTTACACTTATAAATTTTTCCAATTTTTTCAAAGTACCACAACTTAAAAATTTTATTTGTTTTTTGTGCACACCACCATTTTCTATTCTTATTTGCTTGCTGGTTTTTAGTAGGTCGGAGGAAAAATAAGGAGAGGTGCTACCAAATAATCAAGTTTTTGGTCATCCAGAGCACCCACAATCCATCTACCATCCCCCTCCTTCATTCCCTTTCTTCCCTAAGCAATTTTGTAAGCCTTTTTGACCCATTCTTCAAGGGTCAAAAGGAATTTTTTTTCTTTCTTTTTAAACATTGTAATCATCAATAAAAAAAAGCAAGTGGGATTACGACTCCCAAAACCCCCTTCCCCCATTTGGGGGAACCCTGTATCTTCCCATTGTGTGATTATTTACTTTTTTGCAAGTTTTTAGATTAAGTTAGTTTTAGTTTGATTATAACGCAATCAATAAAGTCGTTGTTTCTGTTGGTAGAACTAATCTGGCATTGCTTTACCGAATTACCCAAGAGAATCCATTCGATTGGGGGAAAGATACTCTTTGTCGTAGGAAGTAGTGTAGTTTTGTTGTAATTTATTTTCCTTTGATGCATCATTTTTATATTTTGGTTGTGAAAAGTAATATTAACCCGACATTGATCTACCGAATTAGCTCTTTGGGGAAAAGATATTCCTTGCCGTAGTAATTAGTCTCACCGCTTTTACTTTTCTTGTATTACAAAAAACGTTAATAAAATGAACCCCTCCTTGCTTTCTTGATCGCGGTTCACTTGAACCAAAAAAGATCCTTGGAGGTCACTTTTCTTCTTTTAAAAGAAAACCACTTATAAAATCTTTAAAATCTTTTAGACTCCATTGTGTATGCTCTGCTCCGCTGCGGTTCGTCCGAACTGTTGGCTGCATCAAAAGCAATGTGGGTACTAGATAAATTAGTCTTCACGCCCCAATTAACCTCCCAGGAGAAAATCCAACGCCTCAAATGAAAATCCAACGCCCTAAATCATTTGCGATGAAGGATTTGGGTGCTGCAAAGCAAATCCTTGGTAGGAGAATAACAAGAGACAAGAAAAATCGCAAATTGACATTGTCTCAAGGTGAGTACATAGAAAAGGTGCTAGATAGGTTTATAATGCAGAATACAAAACTAGTTAGTACACCTTTGGCCAGCCATTTCGAACTAAGTAAGGAGATGTGTATCAAGACACAGGAGAGATAGAATACATGTCCAAGGTTCCCTATTCATTAGCAATTGGCAATTTGATGTATGCCATGGTGTGCACAATACTAGATATTGCACTTGCAGTGGCAGTTGTGAGCAGGTATATGAACAATCCAGGTAAAGAGCATTGGGAAACAATACAGTGGATTCTTAGGTATTTGAGTGATACCACTTCTCATGCATTATGTATCGGAGGTTCAGACACTGTTCTAGAGGGATATGTTGATGCAGATATGGTAGGTGATAAAGACAACAAGAGGAGCACACAGGGTATGTTTTCACTCTAGCTGGAACAACAATAAGTTGGATTTGAAAACTACAAAAGGTTGTTGCACTTTCAACAACAAAAGCAGAGTATGTTGCTGATACAGAGGCTAGTAAAGAGATGATTTGGTTAGAGAGGTCCATGGAGAAATTGGGTAAGAAGCAGGAAAATAGTAGGTTGTGCAATGACAAGCAAAGTGCTATTCATCTTGCAAAGAACTCAATCTTTCATTCAAAGACTTAACATATACAACTCAAGTACGATTTCATAAGATCTGTTTTGGAAGATGAACTGTTAAAGTTGGAAAAGATACATGCTAGCCTGCAGACATGTTGACAAAGGTAGTAACCAGAGAGAAATTGAGTTCTTGCTCAGTTTTTGTTGGCCTTCAAGCATGAAGGTGAAGATGAGAAATTTGCCAAGTCCAAGAGCAAAGTCCAGCAAGTGCAACAGCAGTGGAGTTGTAGTGATCAGTCTCCAAGTGGGAGGCTGTTGGTTGTGGAGCCTGATCTTCTTGATTCAAAGATGTTATTTCAGTCGTGTTTGGATCCCAACACCTAATGGGGGGATGTGGGGGCGCTTGCCCCCCCACTATAGTCATCTGGGGGGTCCAGGGGGGGGGCAACGACTATTTTGGCAGCCCCCCTGGCGGGGGTTTGGGGGAAGCGCCCTCATAGCGAAAATTTAAGAAAAAATGCCTTGTAAAATGTTGTCATGACTTGGTCAATAATGGGTGATTTACGGGCCCATGGTTTTCGGCAGCTCGTGGTATTTTCCCATGGTATTCCCTTTATAAAAGGAAGGCATTGTAATACAGCTGTGTATTGTATTGTAGCATTGTAAAAACGATCTCTATGATTGTGAGAGAGTGAAGAGAAAGTGCTGCAGGGTTGTTCCAGGTTGTATCCCTTCATTTTGTTGGATGGTATAATAATAAAGGACTCGCAATTTCTGTGTGGACGTAGCCCATCTTGGGTGAATCACTTTATATCTGTGTCTCTCTTGTAATGTGTTTTAATATTTCATCTTGTTTATTGTTTATTGTTTTTTGTTATTGCTTTGCGATCATTTTTTTCTAACTGCTAAGTCTTTAGAAAATTGATCTTAAATGCCCGGAGACTTAAAATAAAGGAATCTAAAAATGAAATAATGAACTTCTAAGGTTAAATTTCAGATTTCTAATCAGATCTAATATGTTGCAGAGCTACTACAACATTTCAGCGAGGCCAAGCTAAGGGGTCAAATTTTTTTATTGTATAGGCCAAAGTTGGATTTATTTTATGGATATTTGGTTTGGGGGTTGTTTACCCCCTGGATTGGACATGGTCGACCCCTTTGGTTTCACTCTCAGAAGTGCCTGGCTTCGTGGCTTTGCTGACTACCCCTTTGATGTGATGATATCTCCACTCACCATGTACGGCTTTATGGCCATGGGTTGGTGCTCCGAGGATTCTGGGGGTGACCCACTGGGACATATGCCCATCCTGGTTATTTGAATTGCAGAGGTGATTATGCTTTGTAAATGAATGTTATCTCTTCTTAACACGCCTTGCACTCACTTGGCCCTATTTCAGCTTCCAGAAACCCCTGCTCCAACATTCTTATCCCAGTGCGCCATCCTTCCAGCTATTACGTGTTGAATTATTGTAACTTTGAAGTGTATTTACTTATTATACCCCGATGTTCCTATCGGGAGAATCATTTAGTATTTCATTATACTTCGATGTTCCTATCGAGAGAATCATTAATTCATGTAGAGTCATGAGGAAAAACCCTCCGTTGTAAGTCGGATCATTAGCACCCTCATTAATATAATATTAAGTTGTTTGAGTCCTCCTAGAGAAGTCGGCCCAGTCAGTTTTAGTGGGGTCGATTTGGTTGAGTGAAATTTCAAGTGAACTAAAGAATATAAATAGAGGTGAGGTGCTCCTCATTTGAACACACTCACACTCACTTGTGTAGCGCATAAGAGAGAGAGAGTTGTAGCTGCAAGGAGGAGAAGGATCAGTCTGGGGTTTTATCTTTTATCTTTTGATCATCTATATTGAGGAAGCTTTTGCTGGGTTTTTCCCATTAGGGTTTTCCCAGGGTAGATCTGTGTTGATCTTGTGATACTGTTTCCTTCAGTGATCCTGTCTATATGCTTTTGTTATGAAATTTAAATTAAATGTTGATAATCTAGCTTAGCATATGGAATCTTAACATGGTATTAGAGCTAACCTGAATAGGATAGCTTTCACAAGGTGAAAAAGCCCTCTCTCTCTCCCCGACAAGAAATTAGGGTTTCGGAAAAATTTTGGATTTTGAAGAATTGATTGCATGGAAATTTGCGCCCTCCTAGAGCGCATCTTCTGAGCCTGAGATCAAAGTTTTTGAAGGAGTAGATCTCTGGGAAAGTCAAACCCTAGTTTGACTTCTGGACCAAAAAACTGCTAGAAGCTACAGTGTTGAATCTCGCAAGTCATATTTGAAAGGTGAAGGCTTGAGATCTCAAAAAACCAAGCACACCAGTCAACTCGCCTCAGTCAAGCGCATCTCCTGGTAAGATCGGCTTCTCATTTTCCAGAATTTCAATTTTTTGTGATCTCTTGACGAGATGGCCCCAAGCCCCAAGCTTGAGGACAAACTAGAAGGAATAGAGAATTACAGAGCATGGAAATACAAAATTGGCCTCATTCTCAAGGAGAATGATCTTGAAAAATATATCAAGGATGAAGTTGCAGAACCTGAAGAGGCTGAAGCTAAGGAGAAGCACAAGAAGGATTTGATTAGGGCACAAAGGGTTATTGCTAACTCTATCAAGGATCATTTGATCCCTCAAATGTCATCCAAGAAGACTCCGAAAGAAATGTATGATGCCCTAGCAAGAATGTATGAAGGAAGAAACATCAACAGAAAGATGAATCTAAGAGCTCAATTGAAGAGCACCAAGATGATTCATGGAGAATCCATCCAGGACTACTTCACAAGGGTCTCCTAGTTCAAGGAACAACGAGAAGCCATTGGAGACAAACTTGATGAAGATGAGTTTGATATGATTGCTCTCAATGGTCTCACTAGACCTTGGGAGTCATTCATCCAAATGATGTGTGCTAGAAAGGAAAGCATGAAGTTTGATATTGTATGGGAAGATTGTATTCAAGAGGAGACTGGAGTGGAAAATAGAGAAGCTCTACTGAAGTAAGATGATCAAGCCCTAGCCACTCATACCAAGAGAAGAAGAAGTCAACCCAACTTCGAGAAGGGAAACCACAAGGAGTCTCAACCTCCCAGAAGGTTCCAAAGAACAAGAGAGAGTCTCCCAAGTAGGGACTACTCCATCTTTCAATGTTTTCATTGTGATAAGATAGGAAGCATTGCCAAAAATTGTCCTTTGAAGAGACAAGAATACAAGAAGAGGAACAACAACAACAAAATACATCATGCACATCTAGCTGAAGATGAGGATGAAGAAGAAGAAGAGGAAGGACCTCAAAGAAAGCAAGCAAGAGAAGAAGATGCAGAAGAGTATGTACTATTTCTCTGCGCTCTCTGGGTCTGTAACACCTGGAGAAGACACTTGGATTATTGATAGTGGTGCCTCAAAGCACATGACGGGACAAAAGAAAACTCTGTCAAAACTTGAAGAAAAGAACTCTTCTCAGAAAGTATCTCTAGGAGGTGACTATCAATATCCAATCAAAGGAATTGGTGAAGCAAGCTACAAGCTTGATTCAGGAAATCCCCTGAAGATGAAGGAAGTTTTATATGTACCAGGTCTAAAGAAGAATTTGCTTTCTATCTCAACTTTAGATAAGAAAGGATTCAGAGTTGCATTCATAGATGGCCAAGTACTCATGTGGCCCAAAGGAAAGTCAATTGAAGATGTAGTTGTCATCGGTGAAGAAGAAGGAGGCAGGTATAAGCTCAAGGGACATTCAGAAACAACCCTTGTTCATGAGGCCACTAACCCTAGTGAACTGTGGCACAGAAGGCTTGCCCACATCAATTACAAAGCACTACCTCATGTGAACAAAGTAGTGACGGGATTACCAGACTTAAAGATCAACCATGAAGGCATTTGCAAAGGATGTGCGAAAGGGAAGAATATCAAGAATCCATTTCCGAAGAGTGAAACAAAAACTAAAGGTACGTTGGAA
>LPNX010003249.1:28385-38495 GCA_001517045.1 Pseudotsuga menziesii
TCATTCATTCAGATGTGTGTGGTCCAATGTCCTCCACATCTTTGAGTGGTTTTGAATACTATATTACATTTATTGATGACTATTCAAGAAAGACATGGATATACTTCTTGAAAGCAAAGAGCAAGGTGTTTGAGAAATTCAAGGAATTCAAAGCCTTGATAGAGAATCTTTCAGACAAAAGAATCAAGACACTTCGATCAGACAATGGCGGAGAATATACTTCAAAAGAATTTGAAGCTTTTTGTAAAGATGCTGGAATTAAGAGGGAACTAACTACTCCCTACAATCCCCAACAAAATGGTGTCGCAAAAATAAAGAACAAAACCATCATAGAGCTAGTGAAGACAATGATATATGATCAAGATCTTCCAATACTTCTATGGGTAGAAGCAGCAAGAACTGTTGTCTATGTATAGAATAGAATATCTCACAGTGCTCTTGGATTCAAGACTCCAGAAGAGATGTTCACGGGAAAGAAGCCTGAGGTAAGTCACCTCAAGATATTTGGTTGTCCAGTATATGTTCATATACCGAAAGAGGAAAGAACCAAGTTCGACCCCTACGGAAAGAAGGGAATGTTTGTTGAATACTGTGAAGTATCCAAGGCATTCAGAATTTACATTCCTGGATTCCATCACATGGAAATCAGCAGAGATGTAACATTCAATGAAGAAGCATCTCTCAACAAATCCGGAAAATGTTAACATGAAGAAGTGTATGAGGAAGATGCACCTCCCAGAAATGTAGAGGCTACAATCCTCCCTGAAGATGAAGCACTTAAAGATCATGATATGACATAACCACAAGAACCTTCGGTTGCCGCCTTTCACATACTTGGGGGGGACGTGATAGAAATCTTCAAGCCACTCGATGTGTCCTTGGGGGCAAGTCTCGAGTCAAGGTTGTCACCTTGTTCTTGACTCCTCCGTTTAGGCCAACTCCTAATGAAGCCAAGGGGGGTAGACCCTATTAAAAAAAAATCTATGGTTTTTAGTCTACAAAAGAAAGGCTAAATCTAGGAGTTAATATGAAATGGATAAAATAACACAACGGACTATTGCAAGAAATAGATCACATCAACAACATATGACAATGTAAGCACCATTCACTACATTTTGCAATAATTGATTTAAGCATTGAAAGTAAAATAGACCAGTGCCAATGAATATGGAGTGCTTGTAAAAGTGGAGTGTTGTTGTGTCATGTAAGTATTGCAGTTGTCTCGTTGGTAAGTTTTAAAATTATTAATGAGTAATTAAGGGCGTGGGTTAATTGTGGGTTTGGCCCAACAAGTCAAGTGCCTTCAAACTGAGTGCTAAAGTGGCAATACCAAGTGCCCAACAGGGCGAGGATGAACCTGCTTGGAGTAGCCTCTTGACTTTGTAGTAGTTACCCTTTGCAACCTCCCGAGTTCTCGAGAAAATCACTTGTGTTGATTTTCCTATTACGTCTAGTAACTCATATCCCTTTCTGATATAACCAACTGATCAGACAAGTTGCAGCGGTGTAGAGCATACAGGGAAAAAGCCTTGGTAAATTTTTAAGGATTTAAACTTGTGTTCTTGTTAAAAATAAAAACCTCCACGAATTTCCTTCAGTCCAAATGGACCTCAATCGGGAAAGTGAGGAGGGGTTGATTTTAGATAACAGAAAAATGCCAGAAACAACCACAGATTATCTAATTAGTCCTACCACGCATCTCTTTCCCCTTTCGGGTCAATCGAGAAGTTGTGGGGTAAGTAGTATGATTACTTTGAATCTGTAAAAGATATTGAAATGCTTATGATTCAAAGTATACAATGCTACTAAAAACAACTAAACTAGAAAAAACTGGGAAAATCACAAAAATGCAGAATCCCCCCTGGGGGGATGGGGAGTTAGCTCGAAAGAGCCTACTCAAACTTGCTTTTTATTACTCGGATACAATTATTTAGAAGAAATGCTCTTTGGTCCTTGTTATCCGGGATCCAAAGGCTTACAAAATATAAGGAAAAGAAGCCCAACTAAGGGGGGGCCTCCTCAAAGCTCTGGATGGCCCACAAATTGGTTTTTGGGCAGTGTATCCTCTTCTTTTTCAAACAAACCTGCTAAAAACCAGAAAGCAAAGTTTAGTAAAAAGTGCCCAAAAACACTTTAGAAGTGTCTTTGGACAACACAAAAAAACCCCAAAAAATTCTAAGTTAAAATGATAAAAAAAACGGGCAAAATTCTAAGTTAAGAATCTTATCACTTAGATATATCTCACTAAGAAAATCATATAGAGACTTAGCTAGTAAGATTCTTTCGTAAGTTTAGATCTCATTTCTAGTTTGCATGCAAAGTTATATTTGAAGAGATCTAGTTCAAATTACCTTCTTTTGCAAGCATTATAAAGGAAATTTGTAGCTTATTTAAAGGTAGTTTATTTCGAAGTTTTAAAAAACAAATCTAGCAATTGGTTGCATATTGTATTGGCTGCCCAAAAGCCAAGCCAATTTGAAGAAAATATAATTTTTGGAGGAAGAGGAAAAGAATAGTGCTTGTTGCTAAAATAGATCTGCAAAATAAACTTGTCAGTGAAGCACCGAGGGGCACAATCTTCTCAATCTTTGTTGGAAAACCAGTGGAATCAATCTTGAACCACAACTCTTCCAATCATGACAAACCTGCAAGCTAAACAACAAATCCTGCAAACAAAACCATTAAATCTGAAGATACATATGAGAAATAGATGACATAGCATGAAAATAATCTTATTTATAATACAAATATTAGCTCATTCAAACATTTGTAGCAAAATAGAGTAAGTAAACTTATTTACAATGATCTATTCCTATGATTCCAATAATCATATAGGTAGACAACAGTTTAATGCAAAAAATAAAACAATAGTAATTCACCTCAAAAGTAGCATGATAATAATGATCCACACATGAAAATTACTCCACAATTTAGCCTCCAAAGCTTCTCTTTTATTCCAACAAAAGAATGATCAATACATTACATAATAGCAAGCCTTTCTCCACAACTCTAACTAGCTTGGAAGAGAGAAAGGTTGCTTTATTTATAGCCAAAGCCAAGCCCCTAGGGGGCTACCAACAGTGAAGATACACTCGAAGTCACACTGAGCTTAACTGAGTTGAAGTGAAGATGGACTAAGTTGAACTGCAGAGGCGATTGACACCTCTCCTAGTTAACTCAAAATTATTTGCCAACACACCAAACCAGCTCCACCCACCATCCATCGGCTTCCTTTCCTCACGCGTGAATTTGGTGAAGTGGTTGGTGAGATGGGTTAACGTCACTCCATCACATACTCGCGATCTCAAAAAAGGTATAAACCAAGGTTTTTTATTTTTAAACCACAACCAAATGAATATCTAAGTGGGGAGGAGTCCACCCCCTTTCCCCACTTGCTACCATTGAGAGGCTAGTGTGAGTCTCACGTCACCCATCGTTTACGTGAGCCTTTATTCCACATTGCTAAATCAAAGTTTTAAATTACATAAAATAATACCAAGGAGGGGTCCACCCACTCTCCCCATTCGCTAGCTTCCACATGCTAGCGTGAAAGCTCCATGATGTCACCCATCCTTCACGTGAGTTTTAATATGCTTAAGCCAAAGCCTTTTAACCAAAGTTTGAATCAAACTTAAGTTGAAAGAGGATCGTAAGCCTTAAGGGACCCATGCCAAGTCGCCATTTTTAAATATTTTTTTAATTTTCACATTTTTCAAACTTTGACCATAGCGCCAAAATTGTGTAACTTAGCATTAAAATGCTCTTTTGATGCATTTTTAGCTAAATAATGCTCCACGGCGTGATCCGGCTACCCGACTGATGTGGAAAGTGGTCCCTGGGGTAAAGTGGACGCTCCAGGTGTGAAAACAAGTGTCCCCGCGTCAGAAACGGACTCCGTATCTGACTTTTTTACATTTTGAAATTTTCTAATTAAACCATTAAAAAATAGCCTAATTTTGTGGAAAATTTTTATTTTCTCGGAAACTGATGAAACTCTAGGGGGACCTAGCACATGTCCATACTACTCAAAATCAATGCCTAGCATGTTGAAAAGCACTGACACAAAGGCTCTAATAACCTCCTAAGGACGAAACACCAAGACGACTACCCCAACTTTAGAGGTGTGAGTGAAAAACTCAGAAATTATTAGTTGTTTGTTGAATAACCAATAATAACCGAGGGAAAAAACACTTTGGGCTAGTCGGCTTGATGCTTAAGTCCGGGAATCCGAGCCTTTTATAATTTACAATTTCCCCAAGAGGGTATGAACATGTGTTTACAAAAAAATAACAAAAAGTTTCCAGACAAAGCCTAAATGACTTTTGACTTCTGAAATGTGAACAAGTGTATGTTCTCACCACCTGACTCACTTGATAATACTGACTAAGTATGACTTAGTAGGTAACACCTCCTACGATGGAGATATCACGGAAGAGAAAGCTTGCTTGGGCAAGAGAAATTATACAAGAAGAAGAAAGATATGGAGCTCCGAAAGGCTCCACAATGATAAGCAAGAAGCCCAAGACATTTTCCAACTATCTAGCTTTGATGTGTGATCTTGTACATCAAGGACCTACAAACTATGAAGAAGCTGTACAGAAGAAAGAATGGGTAGAAGCAATGATGGAAGAATACCAATCTATAATGAAGAATAATGTCTGGGATATAGTTCGCAAACCAGAAGGCAAGAGTGTAGTACCCTCCAAGTGGATCTACAAGATAAAACATGCAGCTAATGGAAGTATAGAGAAGTACAAGGAAAGATTTGTGGCTAGAGGTTTCTCTCAGAAAGAGGGAATTGATTATGAAGAAACATTTGCAGCAGTAGCACGGTATACTTCGATTAGAGCTATCATGGCACTTGCATCCATGATGAAGTGGGACTTACACCAGATGGATGTGAAAATAGCCTTCCTGAATGGTGTGATTGAAGAAGAAGTATACATAGAACAACCACAAGGATTTGAAGTTGAAGACAGACGAACTCACGTATGCAAGTTGAAGAAGGCCTTGTATGGCTTGAAGCAAGCTCCTAGAGCTTGGTATGGAAGGATAGATAGTTTCCCGAAGAGCATGGACTTTACCAAGAGTAAGGCCAATCCTAACCTTTACTTCAAGGTTATAGAAGATGAACCTATCATACTATTACTGTATGTGGATGATCTATTTCTGACAGGGAATGAGAAACAAATTGTAGAATGCAAGAAGAAGCTCGCTGAATAATTTGAGATGAAAGACCTTGGGTTAATGCATTATTTCCTAGGTCTGGAAGTATGGCAGAACTCAGAAGGAATCTTTCTCAATAAGGGAAAGTATGCAGTGGAAATATTGAAAAGATTTGATATGTTGGAATGTAAAGACATGGCCACACCCATGGATACCAACCTGAAGTTGTTGGTTGATGAATCATCAGAACTAGTGGATGTGACTCAATACAGCAAGATTATTGGGTCGTTGATGTATCTAACAAATACCAAACAGACATTTGTTTTGCTGTGAACACCTTGAGTCAGTATCTAGTTCAACCTAGACATGTTCACCTGGTAGCTGCAAAACATGTGATGAGATATATGAAAGGAACTACAGACTTTGGTCTATACTACGATGGAAACCATGATTACAGATTGTATGGCTATACAGATGCAGATTGGGCTAGAAGTGTCTTAGACAGAAGAAGCACATCAGGAGGATGTTATTGTCTGGGGTCTGCTATGATTTCATGGTTTAGCAGGAAACAATCTAGTGTTGCTCTTAGCACGGCTGAAGCAGAATAGTAGCATCTTGCTCTGCTAGTTGTGAAGCCATATGGCTTCGAAAGTTGATGTCAAGTTTATTCAACCTGGAGTTGGATACGACAGTGATTCTGTGATAACCAAAGTTGTATAAAGATGACGGAGAACCCAGTGTTCCACGATAAGTCAAAGCACATAGAAATCCAATATTTTTACATCCGAGATATGATACAGAAGGGAGCCATAAAGCTCCAGTATGTGAGTACCAATGAACAAGTTGCTGATGTGTTGACAAAGCCTCTATCTCGAATAAAGTTTGAATTTTTTTCGAGACAAGCTTGGTGTTGTTCGGAAAGACCTTCCCCGAAAGGGGGAGCAGTGATGTTGCAGTGGGAGTGTATCATCCTTGGACATTTGTCCTAAAGTGATTTGTAGACTTATGTCTCTAAGAAATAAGCATGATTGTATCATCCCTGGACATTTGTCCTAAAGTGATCTAGTGACTTCAGTCCTCGAGAATGTGGTAGGATTGTATCATCCCTGGACATTTGTCCTAAAGTGATCCAGTGACTTCGGTCCTCGAGAATGTGGTAGGATTGTATCATCCCTGGACATTTTTCCTAAATTGTATCCGGTGGCTTCTATCCTCGAGAATGTGGTAGGATTGTATCATCCCTGGACATTTGTCCTAAATTGTAATTTGTATTTGGTGGCTTCGGTCCTCGAGAATGTGGTAGGATTGTATCATCCCTGGACATTTGTCCTAAATTGTATCCGATGGCTTCAGTCCTCGAGAATGTGGTAGGATTGTATCATCCTTGGACATTCGTCCTAAATTGTATCTGGTGGATTTGGTCCTCGAGAATGTGGTAGGATTGCATCATCCTTGGACTTCGTCCTAAAGTGATAGGGAGTGATTATCCCGTAATTCTATCTAGTGACTTCGGTCCTCGAGAATGTGGTAGGATTGCATCATCCTTGGACTTAAGTCCTAAAGTGATCCATAGACTTTTGTCTTCGTATTGTGGATTGCAGGTTGTTGCTGATGATGATGATGTTGTTGATCGAAATATCAGAGTGTGATGATGATGCTGCTCAAAGTATTGTTGATGACGATGATGATGTTGCTGATCGAAAGATCAGAGTGTGATGATGATGTTGCTCAAAGAGTTGTTGCTGATGATGATGTTATCGATCAAAGTGTTGTTGCTGCTGAAATTGAAGATGAAGACTATATGTCAAAGATGATGAAAAAGATTCCAATGATTTATAGATGTATCACCCTGATGATGTTGAAGATGCTCTCACTCATCCTACTGCTATTGTTGATGTTGTTGTAGAATACTCTTCTCGTTAAGGGGGAGTGTGGAATAATTTTAACTTTGAAGTGTATTTACTTATTATACCCCGATGCTCCTATCGGGAGAATCATATAGTATTTCATTATACCTCGATCTTCCTATTGGGAGAATCATTAAGTCATGTAGCGTCATGAGGAAAAACCCTCCGTTGTAAGTCGGGTCATTAGCACCCTCATTAATATAATATTAAGTTGTTTGATTCCTCCTAGAGAAGTCGACCCAGTCAGTTTTAGTGGGGCCGACTTGGTTGAGTGAAATGTCAAGTGAACTGAAGAATATAAATAGAGGTGAGTTGCTCCTCATTTGAACACACTCACACGCACTTGTGTAGCGTATAAGAGAGAGAGAGAGAGTTGTAGTTGCAAGGAGGAGAAGGACCAGTCTGGGGTTTTATCTTTTATCTTTTGATCATCCATATTGAGGAAGCTTTTGCTGGGTTTTTCCCATTAGGGTTTTCCCAGGGTAAATCTATGTTGATCTTGTGATACTGTTTCCTTTAGTGATCTTGTCTATATGCTTTCGTTATGAAATTGAAATTAAATGCTGATAATCTAGCGTAGCATATGGAATCTTAACATTGCGTACCAATGATCCTACAATGTCTTGGAGGGGGGCGTTGAGGGGCTTTCAGAATTTTGGGGTTAGATCGGGTATGGCGTCCCCCCTTGGCTCACTATTTCATCAAGTGAAACCATCTCTTAACTTATTTTTGTCATTTTTGTCTATTTTGGGGTAAAATTACTTAATTATGTATAATTTATGCTAAAAAATATTACTATTTTATTTTATTTTATATTATGACATGTAGACTCATTAAATATTTGAGGATGACTTAGTAATAAGTATAAATCATAGAAGAAAACATCGGCATCGACAAAAAACCGGCAGGGGTCCAGAAAACATCTTCTCGGCAACATCGGCGGAAAAAATCGGCAAACCGCGGCAAATATTTAAAAAGACAAAATATATTCATTTTTTTCATAATTTTAAGCATATAAAGCAACAATGACATCAAATAAATACATTGACACATAAATATAGAAAAAACACTGATAGATATCATGTAGGCATGCCAAATATAATATGAGACATGAAAGTCGATACTGAAAGTCTGAATATAGTTGTCCAATAGTACTCAAAAGTGGGAAATCAATGGTCCATACATATATCATATTACAAAATGACATCACAAAACTAGTAGCTAACTATCTGTCTCTGAAATATAAATCAATGCCCTCTTCCCTTTTTACGGGAAAACATAATGGCCTGTTTGCCAGGCCTGCCCCTGACAGTAGAAGGTCCTGGCCCTGTACTACTAGGTGCCAATGAGGGACTAGGTGCCAATGAGGGACTCGGTGCCACTGCCAATAAGGGAGTAGATGCATCGACCACTGTAGAAGGTGGTGCTAATGAAGCCACATCACCCTCCATGAAGTCCTCTGGGTCAAAGCGGTCTGCCTCCTCCTCTTGTTCCTCCTCTTGCTCCTCCTCATCCTCCTGCCCCTGCTGCTGCTGCTGCTGCTCCTCATCTAACCATGCAGGTGCCTCCTCCATGATAGATAACTCAGCCTCCACCCTCCACTTGGACAATACATCAATATTGTCCAAGCAAATGGCATCCACATCGGGTGATTTCTCCACCTGCTTCATCCACAGTTGAAGATTGTAGTGGACATACACCAAGTCATTCAGGCGTGGGAAATCCAACCTGTAAGAGGGTGATAAAAAGATTTAATGAGTCTTGATGCCAGAGGAAACCAATATGAAACAAGATCTTAAATTACAATGAATTTATTTGCTTTGATAAAGTTCTTAGTACTTACCTGGTGCATTTCTTTGAGTGTATTTTATCAAAGACACTCCAATTACGCTCACATCCAGAAGAGCTACAGGTTTGGCTGAGGACTTAGATGGCAAATTTTTTTAAATTTGGTGCCCTTGCACCATATGTCCTCCACCAAACACCTACAATAAACAAGAAGAAAAATCGGATTAAATAATTCAAATTTCAAATAAAATGATAAATCATAAAACACAATTAAAATTTAAGAATTTGAAGTTCAAATTTTCAAAATACAAATAAATTCTAATTTGCAATCACTTACTTGGGAGTCAAATTGTTCCTTGCACGGACAGCATCGGTATAGCCAAATAGTCCAGTAGCCTCTCGATACATCTCCATCTCATGAGTAATACTCTCCCGAGTCTCAAAATTAGGTACCATCCTATTCATACATTCGATAAGCCCTTCCAAAACCTCTTCATCAAAATCAAACTTACACTTGTATGAAAAGGCAGGGTTGAGGAAAAGTGTATTTGCATGAATAGGTCGATGGAGCATCCCAGTCCATCGTGTATCAATCAACTCCCATAGCATCATGTGTCTATTGTATCCAGGGGTACCCTTTCCGACATAATAAGACCGAATAGACTCTTTGGACCTATCCATGGCCTCGTACAAATAGCCCATAGCAGGCTTGTCATTGTCAACTAATCTCAAAACCTTTACCAAAGGTTCACTGATTGAGCACACTTCCTCCACTCCTTCCCAAAAGGAGTCGGTGTAAACCAATCTAGTGATGGATTTCCCATCCTCTCTCCTGCTATATGTGCAATCTCGCCACTCATCACAAACAAACATTTGCTTCAGCTCAAACTGAACTCGAAGCAAAGACTGAAGAGAAATGAAGTTGGTGGCAAATCGTGTGATTCCAGGGCGCAACAATTCCCTGTTTCTCATGTATCTCCTCATGAGGCTAAGAACCCAAGCATGGTTATATATGAATTTGGTGATACTCCTAGCCTGGTCAACAACCTCCTTGATGAAGGGAATTTTCCCCACATCCTCCAGCATCAAATCAATACAATGTGCAGCGCATGGACTCCAAAATAGTGAGGGGTGCCTCTCCATAGGCAATCTACCAGCAGCCACATAATTGGCTGCATTATCTGTTATGATCTGCACCACATTGTCCACACCAATCTCCTGAAGGACCCCATCCAACAACTCACATAAC
>LPNX010003249.1:48038-78250 GCA_001517045.1 Pseudotsuga menziesii
ATGATTAGTGCTAACTTAGGATTTATTTGCCTAAGTTTTTGTCTGAAAGGCTTTCCCTTTTGACACTCTGGTTTCAAGGGAATGGTATGTTGAAATACATCTTCCCTATATGCTTTGAGTTCGTCATAAGTAAAGGCAAATACATCCCTATACTCTTTGACCAAGTTTATAAGGTTGTTCCTTTCTTTTTCGGAAGTACCTTTTCCAATTTTTATTTTTTTTAGGTTCTGTTTCTGTCCCAATGTTGATTTCAATGTAATCCCCCGGTTTCATTTTCTCAACATTACTCTTTTTTCTGTCATGTCTTTCAAAGATGTTTTCTAAGGCAACTAGACCACGTGGGACAGGATTATTAAACTGGTCGTCTTCTCCATGGTACTCTTTATTTTCCTCCTGATCATTTACTTTAAAGTTTAGGAATTCATCAACATTATGAATAAATCTCAAAATTTGCTCATCATCTTTGAAGACCTACCAATGTTCTACATTATCAGGAACAGAAGGTCTAAAGCTAATCTCTAAAGGACAATCCCCTTCTAACATCTCATCCGATCGCTAAAGAGTTGACGCTGAAACTGCAAGCTTATCGGAGGCACTATTCTGATCTCTAGGGATTGCTTCTATATTAAGGGCATCAAATAATTCCATTGTATCCCAAATTGCATTTCTGTATTTTTTAAGTCTTTGACACTTACATGCAAACTGAACCTTAATTTGTTGGACAATTAAGTCAGAATCCCCTTTAATACTAAGCAACTTGATCCCCATGTCCTTGGCAATTTCAATGCCTAGTAGAAGTGCCTCATACTCCGCCACATTGTTAGTTGCTTCAAATTCCAATCTGAAAGCGAAATTGAAAACCTTACCCTCTGGTGAAATAATAACACTAGCCCCCTTGCTTGTTCTAGAGTAAGCACCATCAAAATTCATTCTCCATAATTCACTAAGTTTTTCAGTCTTTATTTCTTCTTGGAGGGGCTCCAAGAAGGTGGAGTTGATTTAATAGGTCCCATGTTCATCATTGTGGTAAGCATACTCATTCAATGGTCTTTGAGGGTTTTCAACATGGCGTCTTTTTTCCTTTTCAGAATACAACTTAACAAGTGAAAACTCCGATGCTGGTACGGTGGCATAGGTCCAATCCATTTGGATTGATCCTCCCAAAGTGGCACCCCATTTCCTAGAAAGCAACATCCCCCATTTGTCCGGAACATCAATAACAAGGATGTCCATGGTGATCTGGATATCCGGATACTTAGCCAATCTAACTAACTGATTTTCAATCATCCCTTCAACTTTAACCAGCCTAGAGTCCATGGCACATACATTATGGTATGGCCTTGTAGTTCTTAAGTCAAGCTGTTGCATGACTTTTTTGGTCATGATGCTGGAACTAGATCCCGCGTCTAACATACTATTGTGTAGAAGAAGATCACCCATCATCAATGATACGTAAAAAGGGGGATGATCTTCTTTTCTTGGGTCCCTAGTATGTAGAACTATAGGCGGATCGGCAAAGACATTATTTGAATTTTGCTCCACGATATCAGAAAAAGTGACCTTCCTAGGGGTAAGGGGCTTTACAGGATTTGAAGGACTTTCTTCAGTTTGAGGATCAACATTACTTGGAGGATCTAGGATTTTCAAAAGTCTCTCTCTTTGGCTAGGGATTTTGCATAATTCAAGGACTGAAACAGGAACTTTTGTATTTGCTAGCCAATTACCTAAGTCAAAACTTAAATCAACAATTTCTTTAGTTTCTACTTCTTTGGGAGGATTAGGTGTTGTTACCTTGGGAACATTCTGTGCAGAAGACCCCTCTCTTACTTTTCTTTGATAAGTTATTCCTTTGAAGTTTTGAGTGTTGTTGATCTGCTTGGCTGAAGGCATCTCTCCATAGTATTGAGTTAAGTTGTCAACTTTCTTTTCATAACGATTGGCCTGTGGCCAATTTCCTATGGAGATGCTAGGGATGTCATTTATGTTGTTGATATAATCAGGCTCGCTTGTCGACGTACTAGGACCGCAACCTTCAGGGTGACCATGCTCTTGAACATAGCATGCATAGTGGCAACCAGATTCCTCATGGAAATCTTTGCATGCTTTACAAAATGGCTTATACTGCTCAACCATGTTAGCAGCCTCTAGCTAATGAGGAGGCCTCTGCTCATGGTTGGGAGGATTTCTTTGCCAAGTTGGCTTGGCAAGAAAGGTTCTAGGAGCAGGCTGAGTTTGAGTTCTTTTCATTGTTATCACCCTATTCTGTATCTCCTTCAACTGCGCTAAGTGTTTCTGTTCTGCTTCCACCATATTTTTCTTCATTTCCCTTTTCATTTCAATCATTTGCTTTTCATAGGCATCCTTCATAGCTGATAAAGGATCCTTATCCTTAGGTTCATTAATTTTCAAAGGTGTTGAAGACCTTGAATAACCCTGGAGGTTGGATTCACCTGATGACTGCATGTTTAAGTCAATTTTAATTGCCATTTCTTGAACTTGGACCGATTTAGAAGGCTCGTTGTCTCTTATCTGGTATTGCATTTTACCACTCAGTGCCTCAATGTAATAGACCAGAATGGTTGGTGCAGTTGGGGCATAAGCAGTAGGGATGGCTTTTAACAATTCAATGAACCTAGTATTGAACTCATCCCTCGTTTCAGTATCCTTCTTTTTTATATTGGTCAGAGACGCAAGTTGATGCCGAGGTTCTTTCTATTCACTGAACTTGTTGGTGAAAGAGGTTTTGAAAGCCGCTAGAGTATCAAAAGCATTGTCTGGTAAATTGTTATACCAGTCGCCAGCTTTTCCATCCAAAGATAGAGCAAATAACTTCATGTATACACCATCATGTTGGCTAACAGGATCACTGACATAAGCATTGATGCATCTAGAAAAGTTCCTGAGGTGCATGGCGGAGGTAGTGGCATCAGTGCCGGTATACATCGGGAGCTTCTCGACAGCGTTGTCTAGAAGAAGATGGGATTGACCTGCTATCTGAGAAAAGTCGAGCTGAGTAAAATACTCCCCCATTATGTCGGAAACAGAGGTATTAGTGTTTTCTTGAGAATTAGTTTCTAGAAATAAACTATGGATGTCTGATAAAGACTAAGATCCAAGATCTTCAAGGATCCTACGAGAAGCAAGTTTATTTAGCCTCCTCCTATAAACCTTTTCAGGCTCAGGGATAAAACTAAGTAAACCTTCAGAGTTTCTTCTGGTTGAATACCTTGGTAAAATTAAAGACAATGGAGTCTCCAGATGGATTTCAAGTCTAAGATCAGCGAGGTGATTAAACTAAAAATCTATCAAAAAAGGTAAAAACTAGAAAAAACTAAGGTCGTCCAAAAACAAAAAATTTGTCCCCGGCAACGGCACCAAAAGATGTGGGACGTGTGCTCGATCTAATCTCTTATGCAAGGAGAGCATACGAGAACCCCAGAATCTCTGGTTTCCATATCCTGTAAGAACATCTCAACATGACAAGAAAAAACCTTAGTAGCACAAGTTTTATGAAAAATGGCCAATGATCCAAAAGTTGCTTTATTCAAAGAAATGACAAGACTTTATTGTAAAATTTATTTATTCCTAAGTACATAAAGAAAAATGCTAAGATAAACGCTCACTTTAAGGAGCCTATTTTCCTACTCTAAGCATGATACAAAAAAGGTTAGGTGTAATCATAAATCTAGTGTAGCCACCTAAGCATTGTATTAATATAAAAAGGTTTTGCCTTGTCTTCGGTTACCAGCCAAAGTAAGGACACAATTTCCAGAAAATGCAAACTTGCGTGATGATTTAGAATGGGTGGGCTGGATGGGGAATCATAGGCATGAATAATGTCGTCAAACTTCTTCCCAAACTGGTAGATGCTCGCGCAGGCTACTTCTATCCATGACTGGATAGCGCTGATATACAAATCAGGATAATGCGACAGGTCAACTACTCCATCATGCTGATCATTCCATCATGCTGGTCATCAAGGCTTATCAATTAATAACTCGTTGTATAAGCCCCAAGCTGCTCCAAAACATAAGGAACATCTACATGTGAAGACGATGGCTGAGAAAAAACTTCAATTAGTTGTATCCCATCTGATTCGTCACTGCACTGCTTTTTCAAATCCTTATTACCGATACTCAGATACAATTCTGACTAATCATATGAAAACTCTGACTGCTCTTCCTTACAACTTTCATAAGTCTCAAAATAACAACTCCCCTTGCTGGACATATCATAGATGAGATTCTCAAAAATATTTTCAAAGGTATCATAGGTTGGATTTTCAATAAAAGTCCAATAGTCATCATCACCATCTATGTCAGATATGAGAGATGCCTCATCACTGGTATCAAGTCCCTGTCTACACTTCTCATTTTGCACAAAACAATCTTCTTCAAAAAGCTGGGTTTCAAAGATATCACAGGGGACCCAACTTTCCAAATATTTGTCATCCGGTGGAGTGCATGGAGGAATCTCATCACATGAAACTTCTAAGATTGGATTTTTAATTAAAGTCTCGAAGTTATCATCCATCTCAGATGTAAGGGATTCTTCCTCACTTGTATCACATCCCTGGCTATATCCCTCCTCAAATCATAGTCATCTTCTTCAGAAAAAAGGTCACAAGGTAGTAAACCTTCCAAACTATCATCATTATGCTCATTTGTAGGATTAGTGCCAAAGTTTTAGGTGAGGTCATCCAATTGCTGACTATAATCTTCGACTTGACTACGGGTTTCTGTGGTCACAGGATGGAGCTGTCCAACTGCGTTAATGTATTCAGGCTCTTTTGAATATTGTTTTGTCTCTCTCCAACTTTCTCCGGAAATATCATGCATGTCATCTACATAGTTGATGTACTCAGGCTCGCTTGATGATGCTTTAGGACCACAACCTTCTGGAAAACCATGCTCCTGAACATAACATGCATAGTAACAAGAAGATTCTTCATGAAGGTCTTCACATGCCCTGCAAAATGGCGTGTAAGTTTCAACCATGTGAAACTTGGATCTATTTCATGAGCAAATGCAAAAATTTAAAGAAGAAGGGTAGAGAAAGAAGTTTCTTGTGGATGGAACACAAGAGATGGAAGAAGACTCCAGCTTTCTTTCGAATGAGAAGAGAACGATCCTTGTAAGCCCTGCAATCACAAAATGTTAGATGACTGGTTGCTTGAAGCTTGGGCTAGATGTAGCTGAACTCGCACCCTTCTTCAACCTGTGAACCCTACTAATACCAAAACTCAGATACAAGTGACATCATATATATGAAAAGTATGCTAAGATAGTTCAATCGAAATCAATATTACGTATAACTAACTACTCATATTCATCAAGATTAGAACCTACTTTGCATAAATAACTGATTTGAAACTACAAACAACTACTCTACCATGCCAACAGTGGCCCTCTTGAGCTTAACACATAAAGTGATCTCATTCAAGTAAAAAGGAGCAATGGGTTAGAAGAAATATCACCTCAACCATGAATCATTCACCACATGCAAAGAGAGATGGACCTCCAAAGTCGAAAATCTTATTAATCAAATGTAAGCAAAGCTTAATACAATTTTTGCAGAGTAACTCTAGCCCAAAAGTTCCATTCGAATAGAGCTAAAGGAGCCTCTATTTATACAATGAGAGAAGACCCAAAACCCTAAAACCAAAAACCCTGACCTAACCAGCTCGACACACAACTGAGAGCCCGAACCTGAAGATGAAGAGTGAAGAGTGAGGGGAGGCCTGCACCTAGGCAAGGCGCCCCCACTCCAACCCTAAGCACTGAAAACCACCACCAGATGAAGCCACACGTGTGAAGACGCCCTCTTGAGGAGAGAGGGGCATGAGCTCGATGATGAGGGCGTGAGCTTTGAAGAGAAACCACCTGCTAGGTATGGAGGAGCCACATGCTAGGTAAGGAGGAGCCACTACTTGGAGTTCATCAATACAAGACCCAGTTCTACCTCGATGAAAACATCAAGCCAATGAGCAAGCTCCCCATCACCAAAACGTGGTCTTCACTGAAGGAGGCGATTTTGCTAAGTGAATGATAACTCAATGCTCACTGAATGCTGACTAAAGTTGAGTTCTGTTAACTCTAATCATCATTAATGCCCGATGCCATGTCATTCTGCATTTCATTTTGCCGAATTCGGATTAATTTGGAGAGATTTGGATTTTCTCCAAAATAATCATTTTAATTATTTAATCAATATTTCCCCAAAACTGACTTTTTTTAGAAAATATGAGTTATGTGGCCGAATGATGATCTGAAAGTTGGATCTGGCTGGCTGGCTGATCAAGAATGATTTTTGGCTTAAGGTTAGAGCCTTCAATCACCGAATTCGGGTTTCGGATGACTAACTTATTACAAACTAAATTTTTCCATTTAAATTATGGAAAAACTTAATTAAAAACTTAGGAAAATTAAAAAATTAAAAATTTGACGTGTCCGGTAAAAAAATTTCAATTTTTTTCTAATGGTCCTAGTGACTTAGGACATGACCATGCTCTATTCTAACAATGTCTAGTAGGTTTATATACTTAGTTGGGCTCTAATAACCCCCCAAGGCCCAAAATTCAAAATCGGGCATTCCAGCTTTGGAGGAAGCAGGAGAAAACCTCGTCAATTATACTCGGCTATAGGCAAAGCCTAATTGTCAAGGGAAAAAAACTCCCTGGAATACCTTAGTTGAAATTCTACGTCTTAGGAGACCGAACCACTCAAAACACACTATTAGCACATTTTATTACAAACCCCGCGAGGCCATGGTCAAAATTATTCAAACAAAAAACTGACTAGCTAAAATTGGCTAGACACAAAGGTGGATCATCTGATACACTGGAATCAAACATTGGTCATGTTTGTCAACTGGCGGCTCATCGGCTAATCCAACTATGGTACAAAAAGTTGGCAACAGCCCTAAAAATTAGAAATTTCATAACTCCAAAAAGAGTCGTGACTTTGTAACTCTGGTCCTCCCTACAAATTCGCCCTAGTGGATTTACCCACAGATCTTGAACGGCGTTCTCATTTTATGTGTAAAAAACCCTAAAAATCATATATTGTCAAAAAATCCCTAAGAACTTACATAAATTTAAAAATCTACAAATATTTGGAATTTGGTAAATCTGGTCCACCCATCAATCTTGCCCTAGTGGATTTATCCACAAATCTTGAAGGGCATCCCGATTTGAGCACTTGCATTGGGAAATGTGAGATTGTGTTGCAAATGTTATCTATTGTGCTGGATAAGTAGTAGGTTGAATTAAATCCACAATAGATCTAGTTGTCTTCTTATCTCATTATTTAATTCCATATAAAGGCTCTAATCTATGTCATAAAGGTTGTAGAAAGGTATTTGTTTGTTGGTGATTGCAGGTATCTTGATAGTGCTCTCCCTTGGGTTTAGGAGTTACCCGAAGTAGTTGAGAGACTAAGCTGAGGTGACATTGGGTTTAGATTTCTCTCATGCTTACCATTCACTAGCTTATTACATCACATTGTGCTACAAATACTAGACTTCTAGTTTGAACAGTAACAAGATCTAACCCAAAGATATTCAATAAAAAATGGTTTAACTAATTGTAAAATCTAAATATGATTCTCTCTTAGGGTAAAGTAGATTTCACCATAAAACAAAAAGGGAAAAGTATTTTTTTATTTTTTTAATATAAGAAATAAAAAGGGGTTTAGGGTGTTTTTGGGGATTTTTTAACCTTTCGTGGTTGAATGGAAGAGACTAGTGTCAAACAAACTTCAAGGCATGGTGTCAACAAAATTTACCATGAGGACCTTGCTTAAGATAATCACCAAGGGAAAGATTTTTCTCTAGGATAACCTCAATCCAATTGGTGTGTTTGAAATACCTATGCAAGATCACGAAGGGTGAAAAAGAGTTTTTATTTCTTTCCTTTAAGGCTGCACCTTACAAGAAACAAGGGTTAAGATTGCACAATCCAAACAAAGGCAAAGACACAAAAATTAACTCTCGTTCAAGTAAAATGACAGTGAGAATAATGATAGAGTTTAACATACCATATCCTTCATCCAACTAGGTAGTACTACTCTTTCAATTAACAATCATAAAGGAAAGAAATGGCAATGTTTTTATGATATTACCTCCAACATGAAGCACAAAGCAAAAACTAAGCCACACATACACAAGTAGAACACAAAAAAAATCCTCCAAAGCCTTTAGATTGATATTCAACAAAAATCTCCAAGTCAAACAACTACAATGAAAATGAGAGAGGTAGTCTCTTTATATAGGACTTGAGACTCAACTACCTCTTCATTAAAAAATATTTTTAGGTCTAAAACCGTAGATGTATTCTAGAACCAAGTAAAAAATGTTTATTTTCCTCTTAACATGATAAAAAAATTAATAAAGTAATGAGATGGTTCCAACAAACACTTTCACAAGCCAAAAAGGAGAGGGTGCCTCACCAAGAAAATGGGGTAAATTGCTAAAACATGGACAAATTGGTTAAATGAGGGAATCTTCTAGAAGAAAATAGCATGTGCAGCAAAAAATGTAATGCAACTTTTAAATGATAGCGATGGATTTGCTAACTCCCCCAATATTTATAGGATTTTCTATTATAACCACTTTTCAGAAATCCTACAACCACTTTGCATCTAACGGCGTTGAGATGGAACAATTATGGATGCTCAGTCAAAAGATAACTGCTCCTAAAGATGAGGTATGAGACATCCAAGTGGCTTGCATGAAGATGTGTGATTACATAAGAATATGGTGAGGGTCTAAGACAGGGACGGGGGAATGGGTTTTAAAGAGTAATCAAGAAATAGAACATAAAGCCCAACGTTTGGACTAGGGAAAGGCATCTCTAACCATCCAACCTGTGCTTTAATCACCACCACACCTTAATAATCAACACCAAGTGCAAGAGGGTATCCTAAGAGACTCCAAACCAATTAAGACTAACTTGACACATGTCCATGGTGACCCAAACTGAGATGAAATAGACCAGAGGTTAAAACAAAGCTCCAAGATTAGGGCAGTTCTTCAAGGATGAGATAACGTATTTGGAGGATTTTAATCGAGTGAAAAAACTTTGAAATATAGTTAAAAAAACATTCATGAGACACTTAACGAGTATAACTATCATAGTGGTTAGGTTTCTTTTACATAACATACTGGTCCTTTATAAACAATTACAAGTGCTATCTCACTTTTAACAATATTTTACAACATAACCGGACAAACTAACACAATGATGACCAAATTACTTAAAAAAATTGTTTGATGAAGCCTCGCTAGAATTGATCTTTGGTTCATCACCATCTTCAATCCTTCCTTTAACCCTAGTGCAAACTAAGGGGTAACAGGACTTAACACTAAGGTTGAAGATAATAGGACAACCATATATTGAAGTTATGTTTGTTGTTATATCTGCTATACAAGATAAGTTTTCAAATCTGGTTTATGCATGTGATGTTGCCCTAGAGGGTTGGAAACTCATTGGAATGATTGATATCTTTTCTCTTTGAATTGCTGTGAATTTTGGGGTTACTAGAAGTGAATTATTGTGATTGTTCTGCTATTATTTTAAACATTAATTTACAGCAGTCCGAAAGGCTGAAAATTTCAAAATTCTAGGTTTAAGATCCAAGGAACCTTCTCAGAAAAAGGTGAATTTTCAGATTTGCATTGATTGCCTGGTGCAAATGAAATTTCAACAGTGTGTATGTCATTTAGAAAGAGTTTTTAGGATATTATAGTAAGATTTTCCCAAATATTTTTATGATGTAAAACCATTTATCCTACATGCTAAGGCAAAAAAGAAACAAGTATATTATAGTAGTTTTTTCTAAATAATTTTATGGCGTAAAACCATTTATCCTACATGTAGTGGACAAAGAATCAAAATGGGAATATTAGCTATAAATACGCTCTAAGTTTCCAGGTCTTTGGTGAAGGTTTCATATTGACCTAGTCAGTGGGCATGGCCTGAACCCCCGCCATAAAGTTTTATGATCATTCCTTCTGCATATTATTATTATATATATTGGTTTTGGGAAAGTTATATAATATCTGAAATAAATTTTACTCATACTAGAAGTCTTTGGATTTGATACTGTTTGTAGGATAACAAATGTCTGACAGATTATTCATTGTAAATGATCGGTATTCAAATTTCCATAAAATCTTATTTTGTGTTTGGTGCATTTTTGGAGTTGAAGTTCGATGTGTGAGCTATATAAAGAGATTGATCCTGGTCCCTAGAAGGACAGCTAAGTTCTTTAGGAGTGGTCTTGTATTTTATAATTCTGGTTTTTTTCTTATGAAAGTTTAGCAGAGATTTATGATATCAATTTCCATCTCTTGGTTCTGACCAGTTATTCGGTTGTTTGTAAACAGGTACTGCAGTTGTAAGTGTTATGCTAGTCACAACACTCTTGATGGCACTTATCATGCTAATTGTCTGGAGGAGTAATTGGCTGCTAGTTTTCCTATTTACTAGTTTCTTTTTGTCCATTGAGCTTGTATACTTCTCATCTGTGTTATTCAAGGTCAACCAAGGTGGTTGGGCTCCACTTGTGATTGCTACTCTATTTCTTATTATCATGTCTGTCTGGCATTATGGTACTGTGAAAAGATATGGCTTTGAAATAGAGAGCAAGGTTTCCATGGCATGGATTCTGGGTTTAGGCCCCAGCCTTGGTCTGGTTCGAGTTCCAGGGATTGGCCTTCTATATACAGAACTTGTGAATGGTGTGCCTCACATATTCTCACATCTTATTACTCATCTTCCTGCGATACATTCTGTTGTTGTATTTGTCTGTCTAAAGTATCTGCCAGTCAATACTGTCCCCCAAGAAGAACGTTTTCTTGTTAAGCGCATTGGGCCCAAGGACTTCCACATGTTTAGGTGTGTTGCTAGGTATGGTTACAAAGACCTGCATAAGAAGGACGATGACTTTGAGAAAATGCTTTTGGATAAATTGTCTGCATTTATCCGGTATGAATCACTAATGGACAGTATCTCAGATTCAGAGGACTACAGCTTACCTGAAGACCATCAACACGCAACCACTTTAGACACAGAAAATGAAAATCTGATGTCTTTAGGCATGGTCTCAACAGAATCATCACAAAACTCAATAGTCTCTGAAAGATCTCCACAACAATCAGGTCGGCATGTCAGATTTAGTGTTCCTAACACTGGAACTGTCAATAACACTGACACTGTTGATGATGAAATGCAATTTCTGAAAGATTGCAGAGATTCTGGTGTGGTGCATATCATGGGTAATACTATAGTAAGAGCAAGAAGAGATTCTGGAGTGATTAAGAAAATTACAGTAGATTATATCTATGCTTTCCTTCGAAGGATATGCAGGGAAAATAGTGTCATTTTTAATATTCCTCATGAGAGCCTCCTAAATGTTGGCCAAGTCTTTTATGTGTGAGGAAGAAATAACAGTTTATGTGACTAAATGTTTATGTACTGAGTAACATGTACAGATAGCGCATTCCAGTTCATGTACAATAAGTGGCAAAGCCTGCAATACCTTTTGTTGATATTGCTCCATAGTATATGTCCTTGAAGCTCTGTTTCCGAAAGAGGTGCTCATTTGGAATTGATACTAAACATGTTGAATAAACTGACTTCTTCTTAGTTGATTTGTGAAGAATAAGCTGCCTATTCTTTATGAGTGAGTCTTAATGTATAGAGTTGTACTCTGCAAGTCTGCTGCACTCTGACATGGAAACCTTATTTTAAATTAAATGTGGGTGTTTAGCCATCAATGAGATGTTTTATAGTAGCACATATAAGACTCTTTATTTTAGTTGGATAAATAGGTCAAACCCATTGATGTTATAGAAACACTTTTATTCAGATCCCGTCAGAAGTATGGTGACAATCCAAACTCATTGCCTAAAGTCATAAGTAATGAATTTGTTCTCCCTTGGCAGCATGCTCTAACACCCAACAGCAAATTAAGAGTAAAGGTGCCAGAGTTTAAGAGAGAGGCTCTAAAGAAAAGACTAACTCAAAATTTTCAAGTTAATATACTTTTATTTACACAATACAATTTACAGTAGCCTCTTCCAAAAGAACCCAAGTCAGCACTTTTGTTCAGCCATGTTGACCGAAAAGACTTCCTATTACACATGCATTTCTTTATTTGGTGGGTTGCTCATTGCTTAAAATATCATTTGAGGTAAATCTTTTGATTTTTCTGTCAATATTATTTTACCATGGCAAACGTTAAAATGAAAGAGAACCGTATTGT
Source organism: Pseudotsuga menziesii (assembly GCA_001517045.1). NCBI lineage: Eukaryota > Viridiplantae > Streptophyta > Pinopsida > Pinales > Pinaceae > Pseudotsuga > Pseudotsuga menziesii. The sequence goes on from LPNX010003249.1 coordinate 60,305, forward strand.
AGACCAAGGTTCTTTCGTTGTTTTCATGCTTTCAAATTTACAAACAATAATTTTATACAGAATTTCGCTAGACATTAAAATTGCCTTAAATAAAACCTAATATCAATAAACAGCCCTTGACGATCCCAAGCAACAGGGAAGGAATAAGATTTTCCTTAAATCCAGCCACCTGCTTTGGATGCAAACAGACAAGGCATTGTTAATTTTAGGCTTCAGGTTTTATAGGTGGGAAGAACATCTTGTTTGGCAACAAGGATTTGGTAGTTGGAAATTGATTACCCACATTGTTTTATCTATATAACATATTTTTGGTAGATGAGTTCGACCAAACTTTGGTGGTCCAGGAGGAGATGGCAATAGTAGAGGAGTGTCCAATGGATTTTCTTCTTGACTTGTAGACATCTCTTTTAAGTGGAAGTGGAGGTACGTATAATTATGAAATTGGCTATGCAAACTATATAGCGAAGATATTGTAATGTTAGATATTTAGGGAGTTACCTAGCAAGGATAAGGAATGTAATGTTTTCATACTCATGAGGTTGTCTATTAATTTTTTGGTGTGGATTCATTAGTCAATGTAATAGGTCATATTTGTTGAAGAAAATCCACCAAATAATTGGTGGGTAATAATTTATGGAATGTGATCATGGTTGGCATGGGCCCATATGAATATCCATGAGAGAATATATATATACACAAGCCTATCGTTTGTATTGAGCATATTGGATTTTGTATTGTCATAACCATAGTTTATGGAGTGATTCCTTCCATAAAGTGTGATTGGTGCTCATACTCTCCATGTTATGTTCGTTGATACTAAAGATGAATAACAAACAATATCTCCAAAAATATACCAAAAAAGATTCAATTCTTGATTAAGTCATAAAAACATTATAGTAGGAGAACACAATGCAATAATTCATTTTTGGAAGGATAAAACCTTGTGCATGTGCCTCTTCAAGGGTTAAGTGATTACTTTGCTTAGGATGCTCACTAAGGTCATATAGATCCAAATATTTTAACTATCATAGGGTATTTCTAGAAGATCGAACACCTTCAACACCGCTCACATAAACAAATCATAGATCAACAGATTGATGTTTTAGGTGGTTAAAAACCTCAAGCAAGGAAACAAACCACGACCCCAACCAAATAGCTACTCGAGACAATATATTAAACAAAGGAAAATTACTTTACATAAGAATTTCTCACAATCGATCATCAAGCAATGACTCTCCATGCTCTTTAAACAAAGATCATGGAGCAATCGAGTGTTAAACGATGGATCAATAGCCGTTAAGATCGAGGTGAAAATAAATCGCTAGATCACTTTATGTCTAGAGCTTAATGTGACCTATTATCACGTATATAGTAGCTGGGCTACCATATTCTATTTTTCAGATTCAAGTACACTTTTTCAGCGAGTTTCCTTACATATGAGATGCTGAGATGAGAATCTATGATGGATCATTATTTGATGATGGACTATAGTACTCTCCCATGCCATGACGGAGTCTCGGGACACTCAGATTTGAGGACTCATGTAGTCATTTAGCCATTTACAGAGCAGTCAGTAGTGCCCAGAGTTGCACCGATAGTTCTTCATTAGATAGATGTTGGTTCAGATTGATTGTTTACATGTATATGACTCAGCAGATATTATCTTGTGTTATGGTTATCATTGTTTTTATATTCATTCTTGTGACATGTCTTAGCATCTAGTGTCATGATTTGGAAGTCATATAAATATGTGGACTTGGATGTTGATATTATGTATGTATGTCCCTGCTTAGACCTGGAAGTTCTTGACCCATACTCATTGGTTTTACCCTCCTTAGGGAGAATAGAGGTGATCATTCCCACCATACTTTGGCTTGCTAGTGTTGGTTTCATTGTTCACTATCTCCACCCATCCATTGCTTTCCTATTGTGTTTTCAGCCCGACCTACTACTTGACTTGTAGCATGGAGGACCTTTCCCCACTAGAGCCTCTTTGTTGGACAAAATTCCATGTTTATTTGTGTCTTGACTCTGAGTTGCCTAGGTTGTGTTGGCTAAACTTGAAGGAAATAGCACAGCCATCAATACAATGTATTTGGAAATGAAATGAATATCTTATGAAAAATCCCATTCATGAAAAGTAGTGTTTTTAAACATACATAAATACAAGGCAAGCCTAATGAAATTGTTTTTGAAGTATATTGAAATGAATAGCTTAAAACATTAATGAAAAGTAGTGTTTTTAACATACATGAATGCATGAAGCCTCAATAATAAAAATCCGTGTAATAAATGCATGGACCAAGGCTATGGAAATTCGAAGGCCCAAAGAGCAATGGTTCTTAAAAAGTTATATCTAAAGATTGCTAACTTCACTTGTATTTGATTTGGATTGTGAGCATTTGTCAAGGTGAATAAGCACCTATGAACGTAACTTATCCATTTGTGAGACATTGCCATCTCCTGTGTTATTGCTTGTCCTGCATATGCTAGAGTGAGTATCCTCTTTCCATATCCAAAGTGTCACAGTGTCAAGTTAGTATTCACCCTTTATCCTAACCATTTGATTTTTAGCCTCCACCCTTCACTAGCAAATTGATTACAACTATGAAGTGAGTATGGTCTTGAAAGTCTGGTCTGAGTTATAGTTAGTTAATGAGACTCTATATTTGGTTGATAGATTGCCAATGAGATGATTGCTACTTGTTATAATTGTTATTTGAATGATTTGTAAAGCATGTCTTAACCTTTGAACACTTGCAGTAGATGGATGTTAGCCTGGGTTATATTATTGATTACTTGATCATTTACAGATTATTATTTTATCTGTCTAGGCATATTGGATATTATTCTTGATCATGCAGAGATTTGTAGGGTGTATGAGTATGCATCTTAGATGTATTTGGACTCCCTGAGTCCAATGAGACAGCTTGTTTTTAGTTTCGGGCAGTTACAATGATGGTTTGTCTCAGTGTACCATTCTAGTGCAGTTTTGCCATGTTGAATGGCATGTTAGAGCAGAGAGGTGATTTGATTGGTTCACCTAGGGTGTTGTATGACTAGGGGCTGGTCCAGCCACTTGTTTTTACCATATTACCCCCCTCCCAGAGAGCTTGGTGGGCTCAGTTTGACAACGCTGGTACTCTAGTAGGTAGTTTGAGCCATATCACGTTTCTCGAGGTAGATTAAAAATAATAAAAATGGCTACTGAAGAATTCGATTTGGGCTACTGAGGCAAAGAAATGACACGGGATGAGTTTTGATGATGAATGTGATGTCTTCCACTCCTCCAACAGTTTCAACACTTGGATGGACCCACATCCATCTCTCCAGCATATTTTATTATTCTCTGGAGCTTTTGGAGGCTCACGATTTCCTCAGAGAGGCATTATTTACATTTAAAAAATTATATTTATTTTTGTTGTGCCATGGAGACACACTAGGGGAGTTAGTTAACACCCCCTAGACCCACCATGAGCTTTATTTATTTTTTATTGAGTGGGATCCCCTCTCCTAGGGTGATTTGGTCCATTGATATATTATATTATTGTATTGATCCATGTACTTTATGTTGAGCTCATCTCAACCGTTGATTAGAAAATTTTGATTTTTTAATCTTAGCCACCCATTTGAAAAGTGGTTATAATTTTGGTTCTCTCATTCCTATTTAAAGGAGGGAGCTTCTCATTGTAAATGGGTCTTTGGCTCTTGGATCTGGATAATAGAAAAACTAATTTTGTAGAAATTTTTGGATCTCCTTTGCATCTGGTGTTCTTCGATGGTGATTGGAAAGTCTATTGCTTTCTAGCATTTGGATATTTGTTGTGAGATCTATATTTTTTGGAAACATTGTTTTGTCTGTAGGAGGCCAACTCAATTGGGCGTTTTTCCAGGGCTTCCTCAACTCGTTTGTTTGGCATCGCTTGTATCGAGAGATTTTCATTAGTATCATTGTGATCTATGATTTCATCTTGTTATTTTTCTATAGCATTTGTTATTTTCTCTTGACGCAGCAAATCTGATATCATTGACGTTTTTTGTGCAGGAGAGAGGGCGCATTGGCTTCCTTGGGAAAATCGTTTTATATAGAGGCTTCCTCCAAATCTTCTCAAATTGATCGGGATGGCATAGATCATCATCTTCAAGGCATCTACAAGATTATCCAGGTAAGATTTATAGGTTAGTTATTCTTTTCTCGATCTCAATCCATTGGCATCTTCATTTTCATGTTAAAACCCTAAATATAAAAAATCAAAAAATATTATAGATCAAACCGCTTGATCTCTTGGAAAACCATTTCTAGGTTTTGTAAACCGGGTCAAACCCTAAGTGGGTCTTCCTAGACTTTTTGCTTAGGTGACTCCATTGGGCCCAAATCCCTCACTTGGACATTTTCTCTTGCGATTTGATCTTGTTCCTGAGACTCAGGTACTTTGACACTGTTATACCTTCTGTCGAGTCTATCCCATGGTATTAGGTAGCCCCAATCCTAATTTTACCCTCCCAGCATTGGTCACATTTCCCAAGGCAATGAATATTGTCATCTTTTGCTAGTACCTTGATTCTAGATCTAACAATATGCTCATAAGTCACTTGTACTTCAAACGTGGGTCAATTTCATACCTCATAAACCCCTGATCCAAGCCCTAATTCACCTTGTGACTTCATCCATAGATCTAGGGTTTACTTCACCTTACACCTTACGTACTTCAACTTCTTGATCTCTCCCATCGGGAGTAGATCTGGGTCTCCCCCATTGTTGTCTTGGGCTAAGACAACATCAAGTGAATATTTCCTCGATTGACGTAACAACCATCAATTTGGGAGTCGAGGCTATCTTCGTTCTACCTCTTTAGTTTCCCATCCCTCTACCATCCATCATGGATCCACCCCATAGAGGCAACTACAAGTTTGGTGATAACATTTTGGCGTTGTTTCCAAGGAGGTAGAGGCCTAACTTGGTTCGACATACCTCACCTCTCCTACTACATATATCTTTTCGGTGAATTATTTGTATGGTTCACCTGGAGACTCCACCCCGCGACTCTACTAAGGACAAGTCACAGAACCCAACGTAATAATCTTAAGTTCTAAAGTCATTTCTTACATTAGAGAGAATGATTTAGAAAAAGATACGATCATGAAAATTATGATTGAAATGAGCAAGCTGATACAAAATTTATACCGTTTGGTTTTAAATCAACACAAAGAAAATATGAGACATGATGAACATTTCCATAAGCTTCCTGAGAATGTGTACGCCAACGATTATCCTCAAAGGAAATGTAATGTCCCCCCTCTAATTAAGCATCCCAGACACCCGTTAACCTACTTAATTCCCATAGGTTCGAGTGGGTACTGCATAAGAGGGAATTGACTGAGTGGATTTGATACTTAGAGCACTACAGGACATTCCTTCATCGTCAAGTAATCAGTCGGATGGAAGAAGCCTTGTTTCTTTAGGCTTAAAAGTCAACATTAAAATAGAATTGCATGCATGCAAAAGTAAAGCAGAAACCCTAAAATTGACATGCAAACCCTAAAAGTTCATGAGATTCTATTTAAGAGGGTGATGAGACCAAAGAAAGGTACTTATGATTATTATTGATTTGGAGCTCTTGAGTAGCAGCACAGTGTGCGGCCACGATAGTTGGGGTTGAAGACGATGGCTTCAGCTAACGAGGTTTTGGCAGTGCAATATCTGTCCTAGTCTCCTTCAGGATAAACCATTCAGGTTTGTCATCATATCTATCATATTCATCCTTATTCAGTGCTTCAGTGTATGCAAGAAGATTATTTGCAGGATCATCCGTATAGTTGGGGGGAATACAGCTGGGAAACCCTAGGGCATTCACCAGGAGTCAGAATCACCATATTTCTTCCGCATGTGGCCTGCATCCTCACCGACAAGATCACTCTACTGCTTTGAGTGATTATCAACCACTAGATTGCTCACATGGAGCAGCTAACAGTAGAATAGAGAAGAGTGTGGGCATGAGCATCAGTCAGGTGAATCAATTTGCTAGGGTACCTGGAGAGGTCAGAACTCCTGCATGCTCCGGCCATTCTCTCCGGCACGGGCACACCTACACTTCGGCCAAATTTCATCTGCAACAGACCATCCCTCCACCAAAAACGTCAACCTTAGCTGATTCAGACTGTTGGGGGTGCTATGAAGGAAAAAGAGGTTATTACTTCATCAGCTCGGCTTATCTCACATGCGTATTCTCTTAGGAGCATTTTCAGCCTGTTTATCAGTGGTAAGTGTTACAATCTTTCCTACAAACCCTAAACCTAAATTCAGCTATAATTTAGGGCAATTTTGCATGGCACTTTTGCATGCCCGACTACTCAGTAATTTTGCATAGAATCAGTAGAATATCAGTATTTGGGATATTACAGTGGTGTCAAAGCATGTTCATTGCTAGTTGTAGGCTTGAACATGAGAAGTAGATGAATACAGAAGATGACACTTTTGTAACCTATAGGAAAAGGAGTAGGTACACAGAGGACTTTGAGGATATCCAACTAGAAGATACCAACTCAGACATGGACCCAACAGGTATACACTCTGACAGGGGAAAAGGAATGGGAGAACATGAGGACAGAATGAAGTCTCGCAACCTAGTAACCGCATTGCAAGACTTAGCCAAAGGGAAAAAAGGACATACTCAATGCAATCAACAGATTATCGACGAAACCAGAGCCATGTAATAGTAGTACACCTCTCTCACCAGAAGATAGAGGGTCTACAAGCAGTAGTGGGAAAGATGCATACACCAATATGCAGAACACACTCCACATATATAACAGACCTTCCAGCAGGCCTACTATGCCTCACTTCTTGGCAAATGCAGTAGCAAGTCCAGTCATGAAGGTAGAGCCTAGTGAACCCTTTGGGGCCTATTTGCAGGAATACAAGGACTTAGGGGATGAGTTTCATGCAGCCGTGTCTTTTTCGGATTTTTGCAACATGAAGAGAAGGAATAAGCCCAGGAATTTCAACAAGGAATTCAATCATAACTATGAGTTACAGAAAACCTTGGGCAGGTTGACCATCTCAAACTTTGATGGGACTCGTGGAGGTTCAGCGAGGATATGGGTTTAGAAGTTGGATACCTATTTCCAACTCAATCCCATGACAGAGTCAGATGCCATTAAATTGACTACACTCCACCTGGACGGAGAGGCTCATGAGTGGTGGTACCATGGATTAGTGCATTGGGTCACAACACCATCCACTCCTATAGTGATTTCACTGAGAAACTCATGGAGTGGTTCAACAGGAAAGATCTAGAGATACATTTCAGGGAGTTGGCTCAACTCAGGCAGACAGGTAGCGCTGAGGCCTTCATCTCAGAATTCCAGAGGATAGCTGTTATGGTAACAGATGTGTCAGAGAGCAGATTGACAATGTTGTTTACTGAGGCCCTGACAGAGCCACTATGGGGATGGGTAAAAGCCTACAAACCTCCCACTCTACAGGATGTCATTAGCCGAGCCAAAGATCTCAAATACTTAGTTCCAAAGAACAGGTTCCCACTCAAGACCAATTTTCCAGTTAGGGACAAGGACAAGAAACCTTTCCAGCATGAATTCCCGAAGAAAATGTGGTTAGACGATGACACTAGGAAAGACTTGAGACAAAAGAAATTATGTTTTACTTGTCAGGAACCATGGGTTTCAGGACTCAGGTGCACAGGAAAGGCCAAGGCCCACTACATAGAGGTATATTCAGACAGTGAAGGGGAGGACTACAATCAAGAAATAACAGAAGAATTGCAGGAAGCAGAGGAGGAGTCACTCTAGGGTGATACACCAGAGGGAGTTATTGCTACGCGATTAGGAGTACCGAGATTCCATACTCTTAGGGTTAGGGGAGTAGTACAGGGCCACAGAGTGGGAGTATTGATTGATGGGGGAGAAACCCACAATTTCATTGATGCAGCTTGGGTAGCCAAGAGGGGTATTCAGACAGAGAAGTTTGAGAGATTTACTGTAGCAGTAGCCAGAAACTCTAGCATGGAGTGCAACTATTGGATTCCAAAACTGAATGTCACATTAGGAAACTACTAGATGACAGATTCATTTTATGTAGTGGATGTGGTAGATACACATATAGTATTAGGCGTCCAATGGCTTTATTCAATAGGGAAATATACTACAGACTACCGAACAATGGAAATCTAATTCCAGGAACCAGATGGGAAACGGGTATTTTTTAGGGGCATGAACACTTATCCCCCAAAACCAGTCTCTTCACAGAGAATGGAGGCAGTGCTCAGGCAGGATGACATAGAATGGTTAGCAGAATGTTTTGTCACCTTTAGGAAACCTCCAGAGAACAACACCCAACACCCAACAGATATTCAGGCCTTATTACAGAAGCATGAAAAGGTATTTCAGGACCTTCCAGCAGGTAGACTGCTAGACAGGGGATTTGAGCACATCATTGAACTGGAGGAGGAGACACATGAAGTCATCACCACTCCTTACCAACATCCCAAAAGACACAAGGAAGAGATCGAGAAGACGATCAAGGAATTACTAGAGCTAGGATATATTCGGCCCAGTTCTAGTCCCTTTGCATCATCAGTGGTCTTAGTTAAGAAGAAGGATGGCACACTGCGGATGTGCATCGATTATAGAGCACTCAACAAAAAGACCATCAAAAAAAGGTATCTCGTTCTCAGGATTGATGAACTCATGGATGAGCTATGGGGTGCCAAATACTTTTCAAAGATTGATCTTCGCTCAAGGTACCACCAGATCCGAGTAAGGGATCAAGACATTTCTAAAACAACTTTTCTTGCCACTATGGTCACTATGAGTTCTTGGCCATGCCTTTTGGACTCACCAATGCTCCAGTCACCTTCCAGTCGTCCATGAACCATACTTTTAGATCTCAGTTACGTAAGTATTTGCTAGTATTCTTTGATGATATTTTGATTTACAGCAAAACGTGGGAGGAACATCTAAAACATTTAGATGAAGTATTGAGCATTCTAGATGAGCACTCGCTTTATGCGAAGATGTCTAAGTGTGAATTTGGCATGAAGGAGATGTTGTATCTAGGGCACATCATCAGTACAGAAGGGGTACAAGTTCATATGGAAAAAATCCGAGCTATCAGGGATTGGCCCACGCCAAAAACAGTCAGAGAACTAAAAGGATTCTTAGGCCTTTGCACATATTACCGGAGGTATGCTAAGGGCATCTCCAAATTTTCCGCACCACTCATTGATCTCACAAAGAAGGGGGCCTTCACCTGGAAAGAATTAGCATAGAGAACCTTTGAGGAGATGAAAGTCATCATGAGTTCTTGCCCGGTTTTAGCACTACTAGACTTCTCGCCTCCATTTGTAGAAGAATGTGATGCATCAGGGGAAGGGCTAGGGGAAGTATTGATGCAAAACCATCACCCAATTGCATTCAAGAGAAAGAAACTGAAAAATATGACCGCCACTACTCCATATATGAAAAGGAGATGCTAGCCATCTTACATGCTCTCACTAAATTCAGACAGTACTTGGTGGGCAGTAAGTTCAAAATCAAGACGAATCATAACAGCCTCAAGTACTTCTTGGAGCAGAAGGAGTTGAATGAGCGCCAACATAAATGGGTTAGCAAGGTGCAAGCCTACGATTTCGAGATAGAGTATGTGAAGCGTAAGTACAATATAGTAGTTGATGCATTATCCTGACGACCCGCTTCATTATATCTCATGAGTATATCCACTAATTGGAGGTCTCTTCTCTTAGTAGAGTACTCCAAAAATAAATTTTCTTGCAAATTATTGGGTGGACAGATTCAGGATGACAGGTACAGAATTATTGATGACATCATCTATTACAAGAACAATATATACCTCGTCCCAAAATCAGCCTTAAAAAAGAAGATCATACAGGCATCACACGACTCTCCATTATCAAGGAATCAGTGTTTCTTGAAGACCTACAGGCAGATCTGAGAGAGGTTCTCATGGAAGGGTCTCAAGGGGGAGGTTATGCAACATGTGCGGGGATGCATCATTTGTCAGCAGAATAAGGTCAAACACATCCATCCAGCAAGGTTACTTCGACCAGTAGCTATTCCGAAACATAAGTGGGAAAGTATCTCCATGGACTTCATTACAGGTTGCCCAAGGTCCAAGGGCGAGATTGCTTATATGTCGTAGTTGATCGACTAACCAAATTCACCCATTTCTTTGCTATATCATCCAATTACTCCACAGCCCAGGTAGCCGAGTTATTTTTTAGAGAGGTTTTCAGATTACACGGGTTACCTAGAACCATAGTCAGTGATCGGGACAGTAAATTCACCAGTGTCTTCTGGCAGGATTTATTCAGATTGGTAGGGAAAGAACTCGCTACTAGTACGAGCTATCACCCGCAAAGCGACAGATAGACCGAGATTGTCAACAAGTGGGTTGAAGGGTATCAGTGAAATTTTGTAGCAGGCCAACAGAGGACATGGATTAAGTGGCTACACTTAGGGGAATACTATTACAATACCACCTACCATATGTCTATTAAGATGACACATTTTAAAGCATTGTATGGCTATGAGGCACTAAGATTCGTAGATCTAGCCTTTGGATATAGCAGAGCACCCAAGGCCAAAGATTGGATACAGGACAGTCAGGATATCCTCAAGATCCTGAAAGAGAACTTACAGGCCACACAAAATCAACACAAACTATACGCAGACAAACACAGGGTTGAGAGGAGCTTCGAGGTAGGAGATATGGCATATTTGCAGTTACAACCATACAGGCAATCTTCCCTCAAGAAGAAAGGATCGAAGAAACTAAAACCTCGCTTCTATGGTCCTTACAAGGTAATTCAGAAGTTTGGAGAGGTGAATTATGAGCTAGAACTGTTGAAAGAAAGCAAGATTCATAATGTATTCCGTGTGTCCAGTCTCAAGAAAATATTAGGAAAATACATTGCTCCATCCACGGAGTTACATCCTCTAGATGATGAATGGCTACTGGTACTAATTCCAGAGCAAATCCTACAGGTACGAGAAAGGAAGCTCCGAAACAGGGTGATTCAAGATTATCTGGTGAAATGGAAGGAATTACCTATGGAGGACGCCACATGGGAAGGAGAGCAAGTATTGCAGCATCCTAGTTTGCAGTTTCTTGAGGACAAGCAATTTCAAGCGGGGAGGACTGTAATGTCCCCCCTCTGATTAAGCATCCCAAACACCCACTAACCTACTTAATTCCCATAGGTTCAAGAAAGTACTGCATAAGAGGGAATTGACTGAGTGGATTTGATACTTAGAGCACTACAGGACATTCCTTTAGCGTTAAGTCATCAGTTGGATGGAAGAATCCTTGTTTCTTTAGGCTTGAAAGTAAACATTAAAATAGAATTGCATGCATGCAAAAGTAAAGCGGAAACCCTAAAAGTGACATGCAAACCCTAAAAGTTCATGAGATTCTATTTAAGAGGGTGATGAGACCAAAGAAGCACACTTATGATTATTATTGATTTGGAGCTCTTGAGTAGCAACACAACGTGTGGCCACGACAATTGGGGTTGAAGACGGTGTCTTCAGCTAATGAGGTTTCGACAGTGCAATATTTTCCCTAGTCTCCTTTAGGATAAACCATTCAGATTTGTCACTGTATCTATCGTATTCATCCTTATTCAGTGCTTCAGTGTATGCCAGAATATTATTTGCAGGTTCATCCGTACAGCTGGGGGGAATTTAGCTGGGAAATATCAGGGCATTCACTGGGAGTCTGAATCACCATATTTCTTTTGCATGTGGCATGCATCCTCACTGACAAGATCACTCTACTACTTTGAGTGATTATCAGCCACTGGATTGCTCACCTGGAGCAGCTAGAAGCAGAATAGAGAAGAGTGGGGACGCGAGCATCAATCAAGTGAATCAATTCGCTAGGGTACATGGAGAGGTCAGAACTCCTACATGCTCTGCCCATTCTCTCCAGCACGTGCACACCTACACTCCGGCCAACTTTCAGCTACAACAAACCATCCCTCCACCAAAAACGTCAACCTTGGCTGATTCAGACTGCTGGGGGTACTATGAAGGAAAAAGAGGTTATTACTACATCAGCTCGGCTTATCTCGCATGTGTATTCTCTCATGAGCATTTTCAATCGGTTTATCAGTGGTAAGTGTTACAATCTTTCCTACAAACCCTAAACCTAAATTCAACTATAATTTAGGGCAGTTTTGCATGCCCGGCTATTCAGTAATTTTGTATAGAATCAGTAGAATATCAGTATTTGGGATATTACATAAGATTAGCAAGGAATCTTTCAGGTAGTCAGTTTGTGACGAGGTATCAAGCAGAGAACAACTTGAAAAATCAAGACAATAACAAGCCAGTTATAAAAGAGAGTTCTCCTGAACAAAGAAATACCACTCGTAAGACTCCTTTACAACCACCGGATGGTCCTCCTAAGGGTGTCTTGAAGAATAATGACCAGCCTTGGAGAATGACATCTCCATAGAATAGGAAGACAACAAGTCCAAGCCATGCTCAACCTCAAAATAAAGAACCAATGCAAAGAAAGCAAATAGGATTACCTAGCTAAAAATTCTCCCCTGTGACACAAGAAAGTCTAAATACGAATGTACTAGGAGAACTTTTCGCGTCTTCAATCATGGTGTGTTTGAAAGAGCTCATAGTCATCCCTTTCGTTAGAACACAAGTAATGCATTTATTATGATTAGAAACAAGTGACAAGAACGAGGGAAAGCCTTGTAACTCTAAGGTCGACTTAAGCCATTTCTTTTCCAAACCAAATATCCTTGTTCCTCTTAATGAATTACTAAAGATCTCTTCCTTATTTAACCTAAGATTAAAGATGTTGAGAAATTAACGATTGAGAGAGACCCTCCCATAAGGATTCAAAGTGTAATTGGAAATGGTAATGGTCATCCCCCGTTCTATATAGCTTCAGAAATAAACCAATTGAATTTTCATAATTGCATGCTAGACTCAGGAGTAGAGGTTAACGTTATGCCACTTAGGGTAATGGAACAACTAGAGCTAAAGCCATATCGGCAGTATAATAATGTATGTGGAATGGACTCTAGACCTGTTAAATTGAAAGGGATAATTGAGAATTTAAAGATGAAGCGAGCAGCATATTCGTAGATTGAAATAAACATGAATGTTTTAGTCTTAGATATACCTGATACATGGGGAATGTTGTTATCTAGGGAATGGGCTGCTAAGTTAGGTGGAAGCATCCAAATGGACCTTTCGTATGCCACCATCCCTATCGGAGAAAATGCCTTCTATAAGTTAGTAAATGAAAAACCTATAACTGAACATGTGGAGATCCCTGAAGACCTTTTTGAGGAAGCCATGCATCCTATAGATGAAGTTGGAAACTATATGGTTTTGGAAAATTACTGGCAAGAGCCTCGACAACATCCTTTTCCTCCTAGCCAAGTATGGATGATGCGTTTCGATGGAGATAAATCTAGGCATGGTGCAGGAGCAGGAGCAGGAATTGTCCTTATTTCCCCCTCTGGAGAGGAAAAGTATTTCTTCTTTTGTCTTGAGTTTGAAGCCACAAACAACGTGGCTGAGTATGAGGCCTTACTTTTTGGATTAGAGATTGCCCGAGATCATAAAATCAAATTCCTGAGTGTTATAGGTGATTCAGATTTAATTGTGTCCCAGTTAAAAAATCAATTTGCGGCCAAAAACAATAGACTTAAGGATTATAGAAATGTTGTCTGGGATACTATTGAAATGTTTGATGCCTTCGCAATCCGAGCAGTTCCAAGAGAGGAGAACACCTTGGCTGATGCATTATCAGTAATAGCATGCACTTTTGAAATCCCAAATCACCTTAAAGAGGAGTATAAAGTTGAAGTGTTATTTAGAAAATCGATTCCTGATAATCAAGATCACTGGCAAGTTTTTTATAATGATGCCCAGATCATTGCATTCTTACAACACTCAGATAATTTTCATAACTATAATGTTGATTTGGAAGATTAAATGAACAACCGCTCTTTGCAAGATGTTGATGTTATGAAATTAGCAATCCCTCTGGAGAAGAATTTTAAAAGGCGTGATGCATATAAAGGTAAAAGAGCTAAACCAGTAGATGAGGTCATAGAAATCAACATTGGAACCCCAGTTTCTCCTAAAATGATTAAAACTGAAATGAATGCTTCCCCAAAGGAAAGAAAGGCTAATGAAAACCTAATTAGGGAATACAAGGATGTCTTTTCTTGGACGTATGATGATCTTAAAACTTTTGATCCTGCCACTATTGAGCATACTATTCCATTGAATGAAGGAGAAAAACCCTATAAACAAAAGTTGTGAAATGTTAATCCCAAGCTGGCTCCCTTAATTAAAAAAGAGCTTGAAAAGATGTTAGCTACTGGAATTATCTGACCAGTACGACACCCCACTTTCCAATAAATCAAGCGTCTCAGTTATGTCATGTGAATCATTTAAAGAAGGTTTTTTATCGATGCAGGAAGTTTGGTATATCTTTGAATCCCAAAAAATCCACCTTCGGAATTGATGAAGGCAAGTTATTAGGGCATATTGTGTCTAAAGAAGGTATTCGGATAGATCCTGAGCGGGCCCAAGCCATTAATACTATTGTTGCACCCCATAATTTCGCTTCCCTACAATCATTCTTTGGAAAAATAAATTTCATCTGGAGATTCATTCTGAACTTAGCAGAGTTAGCTAAGCCTCTAAATGCTCTTCTTAAGAAAGATGTGAAATTCAATTGGGATAAAAACTATGAATCATCATTCATTAAACTAAAGAAATCCATTTTGACTGCTCCTGTCTTAGCATGTCCTGATTACAACAAGGAGTTCCTGGTCTATTCATACGCTTCTGAAGATACCATTGTTGGAGTTCTGTTACAAAAGAACAATGAAAATCATGAGCAACCCATAGCTTTTAAGAGTAAAAACTTAAGAGATGCTGAACTAAAATACACTACTACAGAGAAGAAAGCCTACTCTTTAGTTAAAGCCCTAAAACATTTCAGAACTTACATAGGGTACTCTAAAATTAAAGCATTCGTGCCCTATCAAGCAGTTAAGGATGTTTTATTGCAAGCAGATGGTATAGGTGTTAGAAAAAACTGGATTTCACGGATCCAAGAATATGATTTAGAGATCAAACCAATTAAAATTGTGAAAGGTCAAGGTTTGGTCCAATTATTAACTAAAAAAGGTAGTAGTCATGCGGTTAATCTTGCTAGTGAGCAAAAATCTCATATTTTGCACATTGATGAAGACCATGAATGGTATAAGGATATTATCTATTTTCTAAGAAATTTGTTTTGCCCTCATTATCTAAAATACCACTAAAGGAGAGCCTTAAGGTTGAAGGCTAAAAATTATATATTAACTCAAGATGGTCTGGGTTGGAGGAACCCCGAGGGAATACTTTTGAAATGTGTTAATGTGGAGGAATCTAAAACCATCATTAAGGAAATCCATGCGGGTGTTTGTGGTGGACATTATGCATCTAGAACAACTGTCGCAAAGATTATGAGAGCAGGATATTATTGGCCAACCCTTTTCAAGGATGTTCACTCTTTTGTGAGAACGTGTCAAGAGTGTTAGTTTATCTCAGGAAAACCCAGGTTGCGGGATTTTCCGCTAAAACAAGTTGTAATAAAAATTCATTTTCAACAATGGGGTATGGATTTTATTGGGCCCTTCGATCAGAATTCAAGTAATGGATATAAATACATCTTGACTTGCACCGACTACTTTACTCGATGGGTTGAAGCTATACCAACTAAGAAGTGTACAACTGCAGTAGCCGTCAAATTTCTGGAAGAAAACATTGTATCTCAGTATGAATGTCCTATAAGGATAACCACTGACAATGCTAAATATTTTAGTAAACTAGAGATGTCAACTTTTTGTATGAACCATGGAATTACATTATCCCATTCTTCCAACTATTATCCCCAAGGAAATGGCCTCACTGAATCCAGTAATAAGAATTTGATTAAGCTTTTGAAAAAAATGGTCGGAGAAAATAAAAGAAGTTGGGATAACAAATTGAAGTATGCATTGTGGGCCGGCAGAAAGACATTAAAAAGAGTCACAAACAAAGCTCCTTTTGAATTGGTTTATGGGAAAAATTGTAGGCTTCCAATTAATTTCCAAATCCCAATATATGAACTGTTGCAACAATGTACTTCAGGTCATAAAGTATTTCAAGCAAGAATTGAAAAGTTAGTGGAACTTGATGAAGTAAGAAGGAAGGAATTTGACATAATTGTCATTGAACAAGAGAAAGTCAAGGAAACTTTTGATCAAAGAACAATAAATGTAAGATTCAATAGGAGACATAGTCTTGCTATGGGATAAATTAAAAGAGAAACCTGGAAAAGATGGAAAGTTGGAGAAAATATGGATG
Organism: Pseudotsuga menziesii; assembly: GCA_001517045.1. Lineage (NCBI taxonomy): Eukaryota > Viridiplantae > Streptophyta > Pinopsida > Pinales > Pinaceae > Pseudotsuga > Pseudotsuga menziesii. Next base: position 76,721 of record LPNX010003249.1, read on the forward strand.
GGTCCCTATCGAGTATCTAGTATAGTCGAAAAAGGATCAGTTTATTTGGAGACTTTGGACGTAGATGAATTTCAACTTCCTGTGAATGGGATTTTTCTAAAGCATTACTTCTCCCCCATTGCACGAGTCTTGTCTTGCCTAGTAGGTTAGAGTAGGTAGGGACTGAATAAACCTTTTCTAGGCAATAGTTTAGTTTTTCAGTCTTGCACCTTTTATCTTTTCTTGAAGCTTGCTTTTAAAATCTCTTAGTATAGTCCTGAGTTCCTGTCATTTTCCTGCACAATAAAATCAAACTTTTCTTAAAATTTATGGTTATAGATTAGATTTACTTCATGCTTTTTAGTTTCATGCATTTCAGTTTTAGTACTTTATTTTCTTCCACACATTGTTCTGACGACCGGTCTGTGAGTTTGGTATAGCTATGGACATTTTGCAGGTAGTTGGTGACATTTTGGTAGCGGTTGCAGAGCTGGAATGATGGATCAAGGATGCAAGCAGTAAAGTGCGAGGACCATAGGTTCTGAGGTTCTCAAGCGCTCTATTTAGTAGAGCAATTTTCCCAGTTGGAGCCAGATGTTATCACATATATAGCAGTCAAGATACCATATTCTATTTTTCAGATTCCCGTATACTTTTTTAGCCAGTTCCCTTACATATGACATGCTGAGATGAGCATCTATGATGGATCATTATTTGATGATTGACTATAGTACTCTCCCATGCCATGACTGAGTCTCAAGACACCCAGATTTGAGGACTGATGTAGTCATTTAGCCATTTGCAGAGCAGTTAGTAGTGCCCAGAGTTGCACCATTAGTTCTTCATTAGACAGATGTTGGTTCAAATCGATTGTTTACATGTATATGACTCAACATATATTATCTTGTGTTATGGTTATCATTGCTTTTATATTCATTCTTGTGATATGTCTTAGCATCTAGTGTCATGATCTGGCGGTCATATAAATATGTGGACTTGGATGTATTGATATTATGTATGTATGTCCTTGCTTAGACCTGGAATTTCTTGACCCATACTCAATGGTTTTACCCTCCTTAGGGAGAATAGAGGTGATCATTCCCACCATACTTTGGTTTTCTAGTGTTGGTTTCATTGTTCACTATCTCACTACTACATTTCGATCAAAAATCCGACGGTTTTTTCCGACGGCACGTGGATTTTTTCTTTTAACCGTACCAAAAATCAGAAAGATAAAATTTCTTTTTGAAATGGTGAGCATAAGTGTCGCTTAAGCGACAGCTAGGCTTATAAGCGTCGCTTAAGCGATGGCTATCCTCCTAAGCGTCGCTTAAGCGACGGCGCATAAATTGCTCAATCATTTAATAAAATACACTTAATTGGTTAATTATTTAAAATGGAAAGCGCCGTCGCTTATCCGACGCGTCGGTTCATTTTCCTACACACACTCAGATAAATAGATGTACGCCTAGGTTCATTATCTCACACACTGAGTCTCGCACTTATCTCTTGGACAAGAAGTGCGAAATTCCTAAGGGTTTTTTTTTGGCG
>LPNX010003249.1:83227-99938 GCA_001517045.1 Pseudotsuga menziesii
GATTGTCTTTTCAAAAATTTATTATTCATGCGATTGATTTAGTAATTGGGTTTTAAAGAATCACTCGTGACTCGTCATACAACTTGTTGTCATTGTGATAAACAAATATTGATTAAAGGTGCTTGAGATCTAGTTTTTTAGTAGGATATCATCATTACAAGGTATCTACATTGTAACCACACTGGGAGGACAAGTAACATGGCTCGATTAGGATGTCAATGCTTGGAATAATTTGAGCAAACACAATTGATCAATGCTTGGAATAAAGTGACAACTTAAGCAATCGAATAGAGCAATCTAGGCACAGTTAGAGTGAAAATTCAAGTAACTAGAATCACTGCATTCATATACAAAATATTCCTCCCCTATTTGATGGCTTGACAGTATAATTACATTGATATGCTTTAACTAGACAATAATATACTCTTAATAATAGGGTTTTATTGTTATTTTGGTTTTATTGTATATAATATGTTACTTTCAACTTCGTCATCATATATTCCTAGAATTTTTACTATCACAAAGTTCATAGAATAGTTTTATTGTATATAATATTATAAAAACTTACCATAGACATAACTTTGTACGATATATTATTTCCCTAGCGCCAAAATAAATATTATTTGGGCCTTATCCAGGTAACGCTATGCTCTTATTAGCGCTTTGCTCTTTCTTAGTCAGAATGCCTATCTCCTTAAGTTTATCTTTGGGGATATCATCTCATATGGGCCAGTACAAAAGCAAATCATGGAGCTAAACTCTCTTTGCATTTTGGCTCCTTGCCAAACCCTTAGGCGTATTATGCTTTTATTTTATTTTACACCAATCCTATACTTGATTGAACTTACCTTTGTGTTTGAGCTTACAAGCCTAATCAATAATTCTATAATAACATGTTCTAATAATTAAATCAAGGGTATACCATACGCAACCCTTTAATTTATAAGCTAACAATTAAATCAAGGATCATACCATACGCAACCCTTTAATTTATAAGCTAACAATTGATTTAATGCCTACCACAACTTAGTCGCAACGAAGGGGGGTTGGACTAGCACATGCTTCACATGCCTGCTAGTCCTAACCACACAAAGTTATGGACCCTTTGGAGGTTTTGCTCCTTCCCAAACATTAGCATAAGACACTAAACACATCATCGGGGAACAAAAAGGGGATATTCTGCTTTATGAACCATGGGCTCTATGTGAAATTCATTCTTCCTTCCCTCCCGCACTCGCACAGTCTGCAATTGTTCACCTGCATGCTCAATGCCCGAAGTTGGAGCAAGGGTTTGAAGCATAGTTTGCAATTGTTGATCACCTGCACGCTCAATGCCCGAAGTTGGAGCAAGGGTTTGAAGCACAGTTTGCAATTGGAGCAAGGGTTTGAAGCCTCTTTGTCCTCTGCAACGATATTTTCCTAGGTGTGGGTACGGGTTTGGTTAGAAACAATTTCCCAAGAGCGCGCAGGCAAGAACAAGAGCAGCTACAGGTCGCGGAATCGTTGGTGGAGGTAGAGGATTTGGGGTAAGTTTGAAGCCATTGAATCTGCGAGTTTTTGCTGGATCATTCTCCCTTTAAGGTATGGCTGGAAAAAACTCTGTAGGCTTTAAGCAGTATAATGAATTTGTGTTTAAGCAGTATAAATTAGAAATTGTCTTGATGCATTGCCAATATTGCATTGCCGAGATGGAAGTATTTGTATGTAGTAGGGGAGGGGAGTACTCGTCTATCTATGTCGCTTATTCGACGCTTACTCTTTATAGCCATCGTTTAAGTGACGGTTATTCCTGTTGCTTATCTGATGCCTAACCGTTATATCCGTCGCTTAGCCAACGGACATTCTGTCGCTTTACCGACGGTATGAAGGCTATTTTTTCAAAAAAAAATCACTACCGTCGAAGATATTCTGTAGCTTAAGCGACGCTTTACATTTAACCGACGGTTACTTAGGTGTCGCTTAAGCGACGGTTACTTAGGTGTCGGATAACCGATGACAAGTTTCCGACGCTTAAAAAAAAATCAAAGTGTCGTACATGCGACAGGAAAGTGTAGAAAATCCGACATGACGGCCGTCGGATTTTTGGTCGAAATGTAGTAGTGTCTCCACCCATCCATTGCCTTCATGTTGTGTTTTCAACCCAACCTACTACTTGACTTGTTGTAAGGAGGACCTTTCCCCACTAGAGCCTCTTTGTTGGACAAGATTCCCTGTTTATCTGTGTCTCGGCTCTGAGTTTCCTAGATTGTGTTGGATAAACCCGAAGCAAGGAGTGCTGCCATCGATACAATGTATTTCGAAATGAAATGAATATCTTATGAAAAAAACCATTCATGAAAAGTAGCGTTTTAAACATACATGAATGCAAGGAAAGTCTAATGAAATTGGATTTGAAGTATATTGAAATGAATACCTTAAAACATTCATGAAAAGTAGTGTTTTTAAACATACATGAATGCATGAATCCTTAATAATAAAAATCCGTGTAATAATTGCATGGACCAAGGCTATGGAAATTCGAAGGCCCCAAAAGCAATGGTTTTTAAAAATTTATATCTAAATATTGTTGGCTTCACTTGTATTTTATTTGCATTGTGAGCATTTGTCAAGGTGAATAAGCACCTATGAATGTAACTTATCCATTTGTGAGACATTGCCACCCCCTGTGTTGTTGCTTATCCTGCATATGCTAGAGTGAGTATCGCATTTCCATATCCAAAGTTTCACAGTGTCAACTTGGTAGCCACCCTTTATCCTAACCATTTGATTTTAAGCCTTCACCCTTCACTAGCAAATTGATTACAACTATGAAGTGAGTATGGTCTTGAAAGTCTGGTCTAAGTTATAGTTAATTAATGAGACTCTATATTTGGTTGATAGATCGCCAGTGAGATGACTGCTATTTGTTATAACTGTTATTTGAATTATTTGTAAAGCATGTCTTAACCTTTGAACACTTGCAACAGATGGATGTTAGCTTGGGTTATATTATTGATTACTTGATCATTTATAGATTATTATTTTATTTGTCTAGGCATATTGGATATTATTCTTGATCATGCAGAGATCTGAAGGGTGTATGAGTATGCACCTTAGATGGATTTGGACTCCCTGAGTCCAATGAGACAATGTTTTTTCAGTTTCGGGTAGTAACAATGATGGTTTGTTTCAGTGTACCATTTTGGTGCAGTTTTTCCATGTTGAATGGCATGTCAAAGCAGAGAGGTGATTTGATTGGTTCACCTAGGGTGTTGTATGAGGAGGGGGTGGTCCAGCCACTTGTTTTCACCAGATTAACCCCCTCCCAAAGATCCTGGTGGGCTCAGTTTGACAGCGCTGACAATCTAGGAGGCAGTTTGGGCCATATCATGTTTCTCGAGGCAGATTAAAATTAATAAAAATGGCCACTAAAGAATTCGATTTGGGCTACTGAGGAAAGGAAATGACATGGGATGAGTTTTGATGATGAGTTTGGTGTCATCCACTCCTTCTACATCAGTTTCAGCACTTGTATGGACCCACATCCATCTCTCCGACATATTTTATTATTTTTTGGAGCTTTTGGAGGCTCACGATTTCCTCAGAGAGGCACTATTTTGCATTTAAAAAATTATATTTATTTTTATTCTTCCATGGGGACACACTAGGGGAGTTAGTTAGCACCTGCTGGACCCACAATGCGCTTTATTTATTTTTTATTGAGTGGGATCCCCTCTCTTAGGGTGATTTGGTCCATTGCATTATTTTATTGATTCATGTACTTTATGTTGAGCTCATCTCAACCGTTGATTATAACATTTTGATCTTTTAATCTTAGCCACCCATTTGAAAAGTGGTTATGATTTTGGTTCTCTCATTCCTATTTAAAGGCTGGATCTTCTCGTTGTAAAGGGTTCTTTGGCTCTTGGATCTGGATAATAGAAAACTATTTTTGTGGAAATTCTTAGATCTCCTTTGCATTTGGTGTTCTTCGATGATGATTGGAAATTCTATTGCTTCTTAACATTTGGGTATTTGTTGTGAGATCTATATTTTTTGGAAACATTGTTTTGTCTACCAGAGGGCGACTTCACTTGGGCGTTTTTGTAGGGATTCCTCAACTCGCTTGTTTGGCATTGCTTGTATCATGGGGTTTTCATTAGTATCATTGTGATCTATGATTTCATCTTGCTATTTTTCTGTAGCATTTGTTCTTTTCTCTTGATGAAGCAAATCTGACATGGTTGACATTTGTTGTGCAGGAGAGAGGGCGCATTGGCTTCCTTGGGCAAATTGTTTTACATAGAGGCTTCCTCCAAATCTTCTCAAATTGATATGGATGGCATAGATCATCATCATCAAGGAATATGCAAGGTTATCTAGGTAAGATCTACATGTTAGTTCTTCTTTTCTTGATCTCAATACATCGGCATCTTCATTTTCATGTTAAAACCCTAAATATAAAAGATCAAAAAATATTATAGATCAAACCGCTTGATCTCTTGGAAAACCATTTTTGGGTTTTGTAGATCGAGTCAAACCCTAAGTGGGTATTTCTAGATGTTTTGCTTAGGTGACTCCATTGGGACCAAATCCCAAGGCACTACTCTCTAAACCCTAACGCTACCCCTCACTTGGCCATTTTCTCTTGCGATTTGATCTTGTTCCTTCTTTCAAGTCTATCCCGTGGTACTAGGTAGCCCCAATCCTGATTTTACCCTCCCTGCATTGTTCACATTTTCCAAGGCAGTGAATATTGTCGTCTTTTGCGAGTACCTTGATTCTAGATCTAGTAATAGGCTCATAAGTCACTTGTACTTCAAACTTGGGTCAATTTCACACCTCATAAACCTCTGATCCAATCCCTAATTCACCTTGTGACTTCATCCATAGATATAGGGTTTACTTCACCTTACACCTTACATACTTCAACTTCATTTGATTTGATCTGGTGTTTTGGTTTGATCTCTCCTATCGAGAGTATATTAGGGTCTTCCCCATTGTTGTCTTGGGATAAGACAACATCAAGTGAATATTGCCTTGATTGGTGTGACAACCATCCATTTGGGAGTCGAGGCTGTCTTGGTTCCACCTCTTTAGTTTCCCATCCCTCTACCGTCTATCCTAGATGCACCTCATAGAGGAAACTACAAGTTTGGTGATAACATGACCGTTGGATTACATAAGTACAAAAGCATATTAAAGAAACACACTTTACCTAAAAACACATTATACCAAGTTGACTTCAACTAATTCCTAAGTGTCTAAATATCCTAACATCTCTCCTTAAGAACAACTTGGGATAGGATTGAAACATTTACAAAAGTGACACAATAGGAGAATAAAAGAGGCATTAGAGCCTATCCCCTCTTAATGACAAATTCCTAAACTCCTAATATAGATCAAAGTTTAGAAAAAATTGCTTCTATAAGAGACTTTGTGAATATGTCTGCAACTTGATCATTTGTAGGGTAAAAGAGCACTTTGAGGATGCGATCATGACTCAAGCTTTTAGATGAAGTACATATGTATCTCAATGCGTTTGATGCGCTAATGTTGAACAGGGTCTTTGGTGAGTTTGATGGAACTTTAACTATCACACCAAAGGGGAATCATATGTTGTTGCTCGAATCCAAACTCTAAAAGTATTTATCGAAGCCACAAGGCTTCTTGACTTCACCCTTACTTGCATTAATGGCAGTTCGATACTCTTATTTTGTTGAAGAAAGAGCAAGAGCTTGTTGTTTCTTACAAGTCCAACTGACAAGTCTGAAACGAAGATTGAAAACATTACTTGTATTGGACTATCAACCATCAAGGTTGTCATCCCAATCTAAATTAATGAAACCAACCAATAAAGAAGTCCCCCTTAATTGTAATGAACCTCATATTAAATTTATCTCAGATATATCAAAGTATCGTTTTTGTTTCTTTCCAATGGATTTCGACGTGTGTTTGCATATACCGAGCAACAAAACCAACAACAACGGAAATATCAAGATCAACACAAGTCAAGTGCAAAACACTGCCAACTAACTTATGGTACGAAGTAGCATCTACTTTGGTTGTAGTGCAAGTGGCAGTAACTTTGAATCTACACTGGAAGGGAGAGTGTATCAGTTTACAATCATCCATGTGAAAGCGACAAAGATGGTCACAAGAATACTTAGACTGAGAGAAAATTTCCTTCTTTGGTTTGCAAGACTTGGAGGCCAAGAAAATAATGCAAATGTTCCAAGTCTATTATTTAAAATTTCTTGTTAAGGTTAAATTTCACATGGGTTAAAAGGTTATGGTCACTACAAGTAAGAATAAGGTCATCCACATAAAGAGCACATATGATGAGATGTTTTCCTAGTTTATTAGTATACACATTGGGGTCTGGACGACATCTAGAAAAACCAATGTCAAGGAGAAATCTATCCATTTTGGCATACCGAGATCAAGGAGCTTGTTTAAATCCATAGAGATATTTCTTAAGGTGACAAACAAAGCTAGATTCATTTTGAACATATCTATGAGGTTGTTCCATGTAATTTTTTCCTTGAAAATCCTCATGCAAAAAGTCATATTTGACATCCATTTGAATTAGAGGAAATTTCAACTCAAAATGGGCCTTTTAACTTTTATTCAAATTCCATGTCATCGTGTGTTAGCCAATGAAATTGCTTTAAATTTGAAATACTGTATAGGTCTTAAACACTTTTTTAATATAAATTTGGGGATAGGTATCATAAAAAAAACTACTTTTTTTGTTTGTATTTTTGACATCCAACGAGTACCCACTCGGCATACTTTTGACGGACCCCGCTACCCCAAAAACAAGAAATACCTGAAAAAACGGAATGATGATGTCAAAAATACAAACAAAAAAGTAGTTTTTTTCTTTTCTTCCTCCAAAATTAATTAATATTATTTTATTAATTCATTTTAGGAGGCCCATTTTGAGTTGAAATTTCCTCTAATGTGGACCACCCATTTATGTGAAGCGAAAAGGGAAAGAACAAGGAGAATAGAGGTCATTTTGGCAACTGGGGTAAAGGTTTCCTTATATTCAATTCCTTCAACTTGGGAAAATTATTTGGCATCTAAACTTGCCTTAAGTCTTTCGACACTTCCATCAGATGCATACTTAGTTCTATAGACCCATTTACATCTGACAAGTTTTCATCCTTTTGAAAGAGGTACAACATCCAAGTATCATTCATCATTAGGGAACACTACACCTCATTCATTGTTGTGTCCCAATATGAATGGCCATGAGCTTTTGTACATGAATCTATGAAACTTGAGCCAAAAGAGAAGAGGCTCCCTAGAATTGTGAACATGTTCGATGGTAATCTATGGGATCAATGACAAGATCACCTGTTGCTTTGCATGTTGTATAGACACATCTAAGAAGTAGTTGTGTTGGTGAAACTATAGGAAATTGAGCAGGTGGAGGTGTATTTTCATCCTCACTGACAACATAAGAAGAAGAAGTCAAAGTAAGAACACTATCAAATAATTTGGGAGTATAAGGTGGCACAATCATGGCACAAACGTCAAATTAGGCTAGCAGGCCGAAATATTTTCATTAAATTTAACATCTCTTCAAATGTTAGTGTCATTGAATTTTAAATGGATGTTCAATAACCTTTTACAAATTTAAGTCATCCAACAAATATGCACTTTTCACTCTTAGTCTATAATGCTTTATGTTTTTCATCAAGAATGTGAATCCATGCTTCACTACCAAACACACAAAAGTTCCTAACATCTGGTTTAATGTTACTCCAAGAGTATTCCAACCTTGTATTTTTTAGAGCCTTGGTGAGAGTGCGATTGATTATGTAATTGGCACAATTAATGGCTTCGACCCAAAATTGAAGACTTAATCCCTTAGTATCTTGGATCTTACAATTAGGTATTTCTTTTAATGTGTGTTTCTTCTCTCAACAACACCATTTTGTTGTGGTGTGTTTGGAATAATATGTTTCATTTGAATTATGTATGTAGTGCAGTGATTTGTAAATTTATTATTTGCATATTCGCCTCCATTATATGTTCATAACCTTTGTATTTGAGTCCATACTTCTTTTCTACAAGGGTCTTTTAGGCCAAAAACTTGTCAAAAAGTTCATTCTCAAGTTTTAAAAAGTAATCCCAAGTCCATCTAGAGAAGTCATCAATGAAAGTTAAGAAATATTGGAAGCCAAAAAAAGAAAAAGAATGTGAACCACACAAATCACTGTGAACAAGATGCAAGGGGATCAAGGCATACCAAGAGGCATGCTTTTCAAAATTGTCCCAATGATGTTTGTCGAAAACACACCCAGGAAAACACCATCTCTACAAGAAACAAGAGGAGAACTAGTCACCATATTTAGATTACATAGTTGTTGCAATGAATGATAGTTTAAATAACCAAATTGCTCATGCCAAAGTTTGATCACTTTGATACAACAAATTAATTCAGCTGTCAAAGTGCAAGCGGTTAATCTGGGTGTTAAGAAAGCAGTGGGTAAGTCATCACTATGAACGTTAAAACTAAGGAAAAAGGTGATGAACCAAAGTTTTGAATCTATACAACTTGGTAATATTATCAACAATTCCAGTAGCTAGGACATGCTTAGGAACTTTGAAATCCTTGATTACAACTTGGTGAAGATGTAAAGGTATTTCATCTCTTAAGAACTTTAAACCTTCTTACTGATAGAAACACAAACTAAGCTTGTAATCTTGATCAAGGTAAGTTGAGGATATGCGGAAAAGAAGCTGGTTATTGTCAAATTACTTCAAATTATTTATACATTGGTTAAAAAATTTAAAGAAGAAGCTCTATGGATTTCGAACTTTGGACTCTGGGTGGAAGGTTAATTGCATGCAATTGAATTATGATCAATTCCTTTCATTAATGAACACTAACAATATTAGGTTTGATTGAAAGCTCGAGCATGATAATAGGTATGGAAAATCTACCACCTATGCGTTCCAGACATGAAATTTGATGTTTTTGGTATGGTATAATCAATTATAGATCGTTATGAAAGGCCCTAGATGCTCTATTAAGCTCGTATTGCTAGCCATTAGAGGAAATTTAAGGTCTAAAATGGGCCTCCTAAGGAAAATAATAAAATAATAGTTAAAATAATAAGATAATATTTATTAATTTTGGAGTAAGAAAGAAAAAAACTACTTTTTTGTTTGTATTTTCAACATATCTCCCTATGCTTTTACTCAAATTTTGAATGGGAGGAATTTTTGGCATCCAACTAGTACCCACATTGCATACTTTTGACAGACCCCACTACCCCAAAAACAAGAAATACCCGAAAAAACATGATGATGATGTATTTCTTGTTTTTGGGGTAGCGGGGTCCGTCAAAAGTATGCAGTGTGGTACTCGTTGGATGCGGAATTTAGTTCATCATCCAATGAGTCCTCCTGCTCGAAATTGGAGTAAAAACAGAGGGAGATATGTTGAAAATACAAACAAAATTTTTTTTTTTTTTCTTGACAAAAATCAACCATTATGGTTGACTCATTTTATTGAAATTCTATTGGTTCTTGAATTCCAACTCATAAGAATTTGTTATTGGCTCGTTTTCTTATAAGGCCCATTTTAGACCCCAAATTTCCTTTGATGCGACTTCAATTTATGGTCTGCTCCGTATTGGATTTGTCGCTCTCTCTATAAAATAAAAGAGAAATGGTATGCAAGTGAATTAAAGAGAGCGGTTTGTGATTATCATCCCTCCATGAAGTCTAGTAACAATTTTAATGTTTCTTGGACAAGTAGCAAATCATCTCAGGTGGGGATTGGAGCACAAGAGGTAGGAGTTATGTTTGAAGTCTTCACAATTGAGTGCTTCAGTTGTTTGTTATCTTTCGAAAAGAATAGCGTTGAATTTAATACTAGTAAGGCGTTGTTTTATTTTGATATTTGATTTCCTTTCTGGAGAATAGAGACATTTGGAAAGTCGAGGATAATGTTCGTTCCTCTCGTTGTTACTCCATAGGTATAGTTTTGTTGAATCTCTATACATTTGGAAATTGGTCTGATTTTTTTAACTAGACTTCTGAGACTTGTTCTGAGTTTTTATTTTCAAATATAGGATTGCAGAGATTGTGTGGAAAGTTGAGGAAAAAGTTGGTCATTTTGTTTGAAGCTCACAGTTTGGAGTTGTATGAGATTCTATTATAAGACAAAGCTCATTAGGGCCTACTCGGTCTATGCTTTCTGTTTTTCAAACTTTTTAGCACTGGAATTTGCTATCAAACTCTTTATTTTAGTACTTCTTAGGTTAATTTTTACGAGTCTGTAATTACTGTTGTGATGGATCAAGAAATTGGCAATACGGATAATTCTGCAAAGTTGTCTGAGAAAAGTAATCATGGGAAGAAGCGATACACAAAATTTAATATTAAGGATCTAGTGAAAAGGAATAAACCTTGGGAGGAATGCAATGTCAAGGACCAGTTGCTTGCCTATATCCAACATGACTACCTAGAAGTTATCAATTGAGACTGAGACTGATAAATGCAGAAGTTGAGATCAAATTTTAGAAAGGTAAATTCATTGAAGAACATTGGGCAGGATCCTGTTAAAGATCTCACTCCCTCGATGCTAAAAAATGAAGCAAGGTTTGCTTGTATTGGGGATATAAATGACGATGAGAGGAATTTAGATGAGAAGGAAGATGTTGAGGATGTTGTCCCTTTTTAAATTACATGGAACAATTTTGTAAGAATAGGTACATCTTTTTTATGATATAAAGAAAGTACTTATTTCTGTTAAAAAAATATTATTTGATTTTTTGTATTTTAAATTTTATAGCATTAAATAATGAAATAAAATATAAAATAGACAAAAAAAATTAATCTAATAATTTATAAAATCCTAAAGAATAAATGTTTTTAATATAATTCCATGTGAAATTTTTATTTTTGGAAGGATTTAAAATTTAGGAAAAACTAAACTAATTATATAAATTTAAACTACAATGTTTAAAAGTGTTGAACTAATTTTAAAAAATGTATAAGAAGAAAATCATATTAACTTAAATGTAATTTAATGTAAAAATTATGTTGTACAAGTTTCTGAAACGCAGGAACGTATGGAACCTGGGTAGGAGTATCGGATACGTCTAGAAGTTTCCCACAATTTGCAGGAAACGATAGTTTGGGAACGTCAATAATATATATTAAAAAAATATAAAAAAATAATAATTAAAAAACATGAGAAGAGAAGGAACATAGAGAAAAAAATAAACATTAACACAAATCGGATGACTTAACTTATCCCTTGAATTACGTTTGTAACTAGAACCTCTTAGCAAAGGGAAATGGCAATAAATCAAGATTACCATGATATTAGGTAGACTTTTTCTAAAGTGGGGACTTTTAGAACTTATAGTCCCTATATTTGTGGTTATATGTATAGATTAAGTTTTTAGTTTTGTTTCGACTATGATTCAAATGTATTAGAATATTATATGTTTACAAAACATTCTATGCCAAGGTATTTGCAAAGGTATATAATTATTCAAATTTAAATAATTATAAAATAAAAATAAATATATTTTTATTTAAAGGTAATATATGAATTTAGTTTTAAAGTAAGATTTAAAACATTTCCAATTAGTTAAAAGTTTACTTTTTATTTATTGATTAGAGATAACTGCAATTCAACATAGGGATGAGTGAATACTCTAACACGAGCGTTAAATAGAGATCGGTGCACCAACTCGATAAGGTAGCACGAAAAAGACTTTTATTGCAACTTTGTTTTCTAGAGAATTTTTTTTAAGTCAACCATATATATGTATGGTTGCAAGGAAATAGGAATGTTGTTAACAACCAACATGGCGATTATGAATGCATGGAAGTTCCCAATGAAGGAAACGCGCAAAAAGAAGTCCCCAAGTTCCTGATTTTAGAGGGTAAAAGTTTACAATAAGTTCCCAACCATCCGGAATGGTTCCCATTGGATTGGGAAAGTTCCCAACAAGTTCCAAAGTTCCTTGGAACGTCGAAACTTCGGGGACGAGTTTCCTAAAGGCCGGGAGTGGTTCCCGTGCTACATAGTGTAGAAATAATTTTGATTTTGTTTTGCAAAATAAATTCAACAAAAAGTATGTATATAAACTAGTAGTAGATGGGAAAATTCAGAAAATAAAATAAGACCAGCAAAAGATATTGTTCATTATCAAAGGAAGCTGCAAATGCAATTCAAACTTAAACTTAGGTATGCTGTTGGTTTTTAAGGCTTCTGCGAAAACTTGGACCAGGAACATAAAGGTTGAAGGAAGGAAGGCTAAACTTGAAAGAATCCGTAAGGTAAGGTGATAGACAAATGGAGTTCTTCTATGCACAAACACTGTTAGTATGCCAATATTCATGATTAAATGATAAAGATAATGAACATGAAAATGAAAAAAAAAAGTGAGCATCAAGTTCTAGATCTTTGTCTTCTCATTCTTCTGCACAGCTTTGAGAGCTTCATGTTGCAAACAAATAACATCAATACCTGCAAGTGAGAACTGGATAAATATTGGAATGAAATGAAGGAGATATTCAAACTTCTGGTCGTAACATCTGCACAGGCATGATAGTATTGTCCCTTAAACTACTACTGCGCCTTCTTTTTAAATGAATTACCGAGCGGCTGTGTTGGATAAGCAGGTAGTTTCAAGAATTTTCTACAACCCTACACCTAGACTAACTATCTTTTGGTCATAATCAGGGTAACTACCAATTAAGAAAATCCAAGGAAAATTTAAGTAAACAAAGCTTTTGTAATTTTTTCGGGTGAAATTTTATTAATTTCTTTGTATTTCAATACACATAGACATGCATACAAAACGAATCCAATGTAATATACTCCATGCAAATTCCAATACACAAAGTTTTCACGTAAAGCGTTCCTGCAAATTGAGAAGCAATTTCGCTCATCGTTGAAGGAGAGAACAAAATTTTGCTAAATTATCACAGTCACACATTCACTGTAAATTGCTTCAACAAATCGAGGGCTAGCCAATTGGCATTCACTTGGGCACAAGAAACATCTTCTATTTATTCTTGGCTACATGTCAGGCATCTCCAAATGAGCTCCTTTTCTTAACTTGAAACAACAATTATTTTATTGAGACCAAAATCATTAACTTTTGCCACGCCAACTTCATTCAAAGGGGACATTTCGAAGCTTCAAATCACAATTAATTATATTCTATGGTATTTTTTTAGATAAACAAGGTTTAGAAATATTTGAACTATTATGCTCCTTTCCTCTCGCTCAACTAGAACTATCATTACCGCGAGGAATGTGTCAAGATCTTTTCCATTGCAATATTCCAATACAATATAGAATGTATTGTAATAAAAAAATTGTGTCAAATCCGTATAATGTGTGGATGTATCAGTTTTCCTCCTCCTCCTTATTGTTGACATGGTAATCATCATCATTGTCATCATCATCAACAACAACATCATTATCATCGTTATCATTGTCCTCCTCCACATCATCAGCATTGTCATCATGATGACTTTCATTGCCATCATCATTTCCATCCTCTTCATCATCATCATCAACATTAATATCATCGACAATATCATCATCATCAACATCATCATCATCATCATCATCACCATCCTAATCATCGTCGTCTTCGTTGTCATCACGACGATCATCATTGTCACCATCATCTCCATCATCATCATCATCGACATGATGATCATCATCGTCAACAACATGATCATCATCATCATTACCATCATAATCATCGTTTTCGTCATTGTCAACATCATTGTCATCATCGTCGACAACATCATCATCATCGTCATCATCATCATATCCATCCTCATCCTCATCGTCATCATGAATACTGTCATTTCCATCATCATCTCCATCCTTTTCATCATCATTGTCGACATGATGATGATTATCATCATCATCATCGTCGTTAATAACATCATCACCATCATCAGCGTGATCATCATCATCGTCGCCATCCTCACCATCATCATCATGACTATTTTCACTATCATTTTCATCTCCATCCTCTGCATCATCATCATGGACATGATAATGATCATCATTGTCATCATCATCGCTATCCTCCTCCTCCTCCTCATCTTCAACATCATAATCATCATCATCATCATCATCATCGCCATCCTCCTCCTCATCATCGTCAAGACGATTTACATTGTCATCATTTTATCCTTCCTCTTCCTCATCATCGTTGACATGGTGATGATCATTATTGTCATCATCATCCATCATATTCGTTAACAACATCATTGTCCTCATCAACATGATCATCGTCGTCGTCACCATCTTGACGATTGTCATTGTCATCATCATCATTGACATGATGATGATCATCATTGCCATAATCATCAACATCATCATCAACAACAACATCATTAGCATGATGAACATGATCATCATCATCATCGCCATCCTCATCCTCCTCCTCCTCATCATCATCATTGCCATCATCCTCTTCATCATCGTCGTAGACATGATACTGATCATTATTAATGTCATCATCATCGTCATTGTCATTGCCATCCTCCTCATCGTTATTGTCATGACAATCGTCATTGTCATCATCATCTCCATCCTCTCCATCGTCATCATTGACATTATGATCATCATCATTTTCATAAGCATCAACATCATTGTCGTCATCATTGCCATCATCATCATCGTCATCACGATGATCATCGTTGTCATCATCATCTCCATTCTCTTCATCATCATCATTGACATGATGACGATCATCATTGTTATTATCATCAACATCATCATTGTCATTAACATCATCTTCATCATCATCACCATCTTCATCATCATCATCACCATCCTCATCATCATCATCATCATTGTCATCATCTCCATCTTTTTCATTATCATTTTCGACATGATGATGATAATTAGTAATGTCATCATCAACAACAACAACGTCATCACCATCATTACCATGATTATCATCATCACCATCCTCCTCAACATCTTAAGAAGAGTATCATGTGTTTTATTTGTACTTATAACATATATACATTTATTATTATATCACTTATGTTAACCCTAACTTGTGTAATGTTTATCACCTAAATAGAAATGACGATGACGAGCGCAGTAGAAACAAGTTGACATACCCTACTTTGTACATGAGTGCCCCGGGGATAGAGAGAGGGAGAGGGAGATGCTCCCTCTCCCTATTACAACTTAGAATCATGCCCTTCTAAGGAATTTAGACCCCCTGAAGTTTTATGAGGAGGATACATCCCTTATAGGGAACTCTACATTTCTACAGCAGTTGATCCATCAATGGGATCATCACAAAGAGACATTCAAGGTCTATCTCAATCCATAGTATTATCCCATAGAGGAGGAGGTATATTTTATCATCGGGGTATTGAGGAGGGGGGAGATTTAGTCCCATTTCTCTAATATAGTACCACCTGGAATTGTAGGAGAGACCCAACTAACATATGTGCAAAGATATGTTGATCATGACATTCTTCAAGACATGGAGTTCTAGGCTCCTAGTGGCCAGCTACATATATGTGCATTTGGTGCAGAGGAGGTTAGGTGCATGTCCCTTATTGTGAAATTACTGGAACACCACACCTTTGATGGGTAGCACATTGGTTTCCCTTTAATGTATTATGTAGATTAGTCAGTTTAGAGGCCCTAATTGATTAGTTGGTTAGTGATATTTTTGCGACAAATTGGTTTTTCTTTGGATTGTTGTTACCCTATTTTTTCTGGGAAGTTACGTTTTCGATTTGCATCGAAGCTATTTACTTTATTTTTTTGAGAATTTTCATGTCACTTGGATAACATTATCCCACCCACCTCCTAGGCCTGTGATTACTATGTGTATGTGCATGTGGGAGCAGTTGTTTATGAAGAGGGGTCATCTGGAGTGGCCATGTACTTCGGTCGCTAGAGAGATTTGTGATTTCTTGGCTAGAGAGGATAATCATGTCCTCGATCTTATAGAGTAACCGTACGTGGGGATGGATTGGAGAGGATGTGAAAACATCTCATTTACTGCAGACAAGCCCCCATATGATAGAGGTAATATAATTGTTATGTTTTGATAAAACTAATTGCATATATATATTTTTTATTTATTGCACATGTAATTTATTGTATCATTTTGTTTTGTTTATCTAATTATCATTGTCTACTAATTTGGGTATGTCAGCACATATGTGCTAAATGTACAACATCAGGAGTCATTGTCCAGGAGACTTGTATTGTATCAAGTCTGGAACTTGTGTTGCATCAAGTTCAGAAACTTGTGTTGTATCAAGTTAAGGGACTGTGTTTCATCAAGTGAGGGAGTGTTGTATCAAGTCGAGACATTGTGTTGTATCAATTCCTATTTATGTCCTCATGTATTGAGGTGAGATGCACGTACTGTGAGCTTCTATTGTATCAAGATTGAAGTCATGTGTTGTATCAAGACTGTATCCTTCTATCGTATTAAAGGTTGAGGTTTTGTGTTGTATCAAGTATGGACTTGTGTTATATCAAGTCAAATGATTCTCATAGACGGTACCTTGTGAGATGGATCTACTTAACTGGATATGGTCTTGTGTTGTATCAAGACTAGGGTTTTGTGTTGTATCCATTAGAGGAAATTTGGGGTCTAAAATGGGCCTTATAAGAAAACGTGCCAAAATAAGTTTTTGTGAGTTGGAATTCAAGAACCAACAGAATTTCAATAAA
>LPNX010003249.1:100056-110413 GCA_001517045.1 Pseudotsuga menziesii
CTGGAGACTTGTGTTGTATCAAGTCATGTGGTTATACTATGTGATATATTGCTAGTCATGGTAATTGAGTGCTATAAGTCTCCTTTAGTGATTAGCTATCCCTAGAATGAATTACTTTAGCATATGACTATATGACCTGAGGCAATATATGTGATCATTAGTATGGAAAATTTCTTCTAAGCATGATATGATAAGATAGATAAATAATTAATACACATATGGACCATGCAGTAATTAATTATTGATAATGAGATAAAGCATAGGGAAAGAGAATGGATTCGAATTACCTATATTTACCTCCAAGTGAACTCGAATTGTAAATGCTTTAGTAAAACCTTAGTTGTAATATAGAATGCATCAGTTAACTAAGAATATCCATGCAAAAGTTAATAATAGAAATTGAGCATGGATAACACTAATTGTGAAGCACCAAAAACATTCAATTTGCCTCCTAACTTTATGGTTATGCACTCAATTAAAGATTGAGTTCAGTTCAGTTAGATCACATCCAATTCAATGAGTTCACATTCAGTTCAGCAAGTTCACATTCAAATTCACATTCAGTTCAGAAAGTTCACATTCAATTAAAGCCAATTGAGGAAAGGAGGGTGAATATCTTGTGCATGATGGAGAATCTTAGGTACCAGCTTGGCACTAGTATTAGCAAGGTTTCTAATGATTGCATGTAGTGAGTTCTAGTGTTTGTGTATGTGCTACTGAATGTATGGAGAGAATATGAAGCATCACATGGTTGTTCTACTTAGCCAATTCGGATTGTTCAGAGTGCTTTAGAGTTGTATCTATGGCATAGAAATTGTATTAACTTGTTATTAAAGTGCTAATCACTTGGAAAGTTTGACACATAGTTGTATGATTGAATCTCTTCTCTACTGCTGAGTTAATATCTCTTATTGAGCAATCTACTTATGTGTTGTAAACAATTCTCTACAAATCTATCTATCATATTCAAAGAATTGTTGGCTTTTTCAATCTCCACGTTTGGAGGGTTTTCCCATGGTATATATTGTCTCTTATGGTTGATTGTCTTATGTGGCTGATTTATTCATGAGATTCATATGTGGCTTATATAAAGATCCATATGTTGCAAATATAAATATTGTTATGTGGATGATATAAAGACTCATATGTGGTTGATTTATGAAACTCATAAGTGTTGAAATTGTTTGAAAAAGTTTTAAAGTTCAAGCATCTTCGATTTTTATCAAACATTCATAGTATGTTGGGGACATGACTCTCCAACAAGATGAGGTGATGGAGGGTGAAACATAGGATCCAACCATACACAAATCTCATATTCCCCATAGGTTGGACCATACAATTTGATCTAAGGAAGTAGATCGCATTTGTGCCTTGATGGCTACTCACATAGTGGAACTCATCCATGTCAAAGATATATTATGGTTTCCAGAGTACTCGTCTTTATGGGAGACCCTTCCTTGTGACATGATTCCACTAATGCATTATATTTTTGATGCCATCGACCTCATACAAAGGTTGAATGTTATATTGAGTAATAGTGATCATTTGTCCTCATCTAGCTCATCTTTTGATGATGACGATCCACCTCCACTTCCACATCCTCCACCACTTAGGCTTGGTCCTCTATCAGCTCCTCTTCCATCACCTAGTCCTCCACTACATGATGCTCCATCACTTATACCTAGACCTAGCCATCCACCACCCGGTCCTAATCATTCACGTCCTTATCTTTTTCTTCTTCCTTCTAGTCCTCCACATGTGTAAGCAACTTCACCATCAACTAATCAACCTCCTCGTCCTCCTCCACATGCATCATCAGGTACACTATCCATTGATCCTCCTCCTCCTCCACATGCATCGTCACGTACACTATCCACTGATCCTCCTCCTCCACATGTGTCGCTAGATGTTGATCCACTTGTGCCACCAGTAGTTGATCCATTTGTTTGTAGCAACACCACCTGCTACACCCACTGCACTAGTTATTGGTGTTGTACATGCTATGGTAACATCAAGTGATATACTTCTTGGTGGAGATATATATCATTACTCTACTTTCGACATTTTTATCTAACATGGAGGCACTAATTCCTATGGCTTTGATGGTGGACCTAACTAGCAATGATACTTGGCATGCATATTGATTGTTGTTTATTTGAGTTCATATATGTGTGTGTGTGTGTGTGTGTGTGTGTGTGTGTGTGTGTGTATGTGTGTTTATTGATTTTGACGAGATGCATATTTGACATGTATATCACTCATGTATATTATGATTTTTCATGTCATGTTGATGTTGTTGTTGTTGATTGATTTTTTTTAGTTTTTAAATTAAATTTGTTATGTGTCGCTAATTTAATTTTAGATTTGTCATATAATAATTAATTTTAGTTTTATGAAATAATTTAATTTGAATTGTGATTTTGAATACTTCTAACCATTAATATCATATAATGTTTAAGTCTTCTTCAAGGTAAATTGTATATTGTCAAGCAAGATACAATATGTTGATTAAACATGTTTACAAACCTAAGTAAATGATTGCACAATTTGATTAATTTTTTAACTCAAATTCTTCTATTAAATAATGTTTCATAAATTTATTCCTAAATATTTTTGCTTAATAAATATTGTCGTGTTAATTACTAATAGTTATTATAAATTCATGTATATTGAAATATAAAAACATATTTAAAAAAACATTAAACTAAAGTGACATTGATGCCAATTTCAATCAAATAAATTTACTTAAAGTAAATCTTTACCATTGTATTATATGAATATGTCATCAACTTCTTGATTTATATGAACATGTCATCAATTTTGTGATTTAGAGTTGTCTTATAATGTTAAACCTTAGTTTTATGGAATAATTTAAATTGAATTGTGATTATGAAAGCTTATAATCATAAATGGCATATAATGTTGAAGCTGCCTTTAAGGTGAATTGTTTATTGTCTAGCAAAATACAATATGTTGATTAAACATGTTTACAAACCCAACTAAATAATTTATGAATGATTGTACAATTTGACTAGCATTTTTAAATCAAATTCTTCTATAAAATAATGTTTCATAAATTAATTCTAAATATTTTACTTAATAAGTATTGTCCAATGATTATAAATTCTTATATATTTAAATATAAAAATGATGTTTTAGAAAAACATTAAATTAAAGTAACATTGATGTAAATTCAATAAAATAAATCTTTATGATTGTATTGTATGAATATGTCATCAATTTCCTGATTTATATGAATATGTCGTAACTTTGTGATTTAGAGTTGCCATATAATGTTTAACTTTAGTTTTATAAAAAATGTAATTTGGATTGTGATTGTAAATACTTATAACCATTAATGGAATATAATGTTGAAGCCTTCTTCAAGGTGAATTGTTTATTTTCCAACAAGATACAATATTTTGATTAAACATATTTACAAACCTAATTAAATGATTCTATGAATGATCACACAATTTGGTTAATTTTTTAAATAAAATTCTTCTATTAAATGATGTTTCTTAAATTGATTTCTAGATATTTTTACTTAATAAATATTGTCGTGTTAATTGCTAATAATGATTATAAATTATATTTTTATTAAAATATAAAAAAATGTATTTAAAAAAACATTAAACTAAAGTGATATTGATAGCACTTTTGATAAAATAAAATTTACTATAAAATAAATCGTTACTAGTGTATTATATGAATATGACATCAAATTTCTTATTCATATCTCAATTAATAATAACTATTTCCAAAGTTAATATAATACAACACAAAATTGCTATAATAAACCATAAATATGATAATAAAAACATATCAAAAACACATTTTATGTTTATACTATTTAATGCAATTTAAATATGATGGTATTAAATGGTTGTTAACTTTTCATATCCAACATTATAAAATGAAGAAAAAAACATAATTGGTTGATTATAAATACTCATAATGAAATGGCACATCTACAATATAAATGTCAAAATAAAACATTTACATATCACTTTTTATTTCCTGCATCCTCAATTAACTTCCTCGCGTGACATTATAGCATTGTTTTTTCTCAAAAAGATGTTTTGATCTTGGATCATGTCTTAGTACAAACCACCGATACCTATCCAACACATCCGAGTAAGAAAAAACTTTGTTACAATGTTTTCAGAAAACATAAGGCTCCTTAGTGTCAACCCACATTTTTTTAGAATTAATACATATTATCCCACTGTCATGATCTTCCTTTATATTACTTCGATTGAAGGTATCCCACCACTTGCACCTAAAAATAACAAATTGAAAAGATGATAAGTCCACTTTCTTCATCTATTTTATATTTCCAACGCGACCTAAATTACCTTATATTAGGTTTTCATCACAGTGGCTAGCAAGACTAAATTGATTGAACTTGACTCCACTCCACAATACTATGTGATGTATCCATCATCGACATCCTCAATGTGAAAATTATGTCCATATGCCCACATAGATGGGAACCAATGCACCTATAAAAATGCAAACAAAGGACGGTGTCATATGTCTAATAACCCAGGAATTAATAAAAATGTAATACATATTGCAATCAAATGTGCATTAAAAAATGAATGTAGTATATAGAGAGATTATTACAAAGTACATGATCCCTATGTTTAGAGCATCTTCTTCTCCATGTGGATAACAACCACACGTGCCATATTTCTTTGTGATCTAGTTAACACCCAATTCTTGGGACATATCTTTGACATATTTTATTTTAAATGAGAAGGATAAGGCATGCTTCTACCATTCAACCACTAAATTATTTTAAGTCAATATCTCATTTCCTTATTTTATATTCATACAATGCAACCCATGCTTGCATTACCTCCACATTGTAAAGAATGAATTTATTGATGGCATTAATTATGGATCCGTTGATGTATACAATAATTCAAAACCAACCATATGGGATCGAATATATATTATCAATTTTAGTGTAAACAGTTTCTATGTACAAATTTGACAAAGGATTATTAAGTGACTTACTCATTATCATGCACCCTTTTTGCGTTTGTTTGGAGTACCTCCCCTTCCCTTTTTTTTCATCATGTTGATCATCCCAAACTAGTGCCTTTAGTTTGTTATTTATTTGCTTAATGTACTCACTAACATAATATAATGTCTTGTATACTATGTACCCCTTTGCCATAAATCCCTCTAGTTTTTTTCTTTGTCGAACAAACCCCTTCAATTTTTTCATGTACCACCCTAAGAAGAACACGAGAGCACCCCAACTAATTCAACCTTGTCAAGTTGGTGAATTAAAATATGGATCTACAAGTCCATAAAATTTGCGAGTAGTTCACTATCGTACATATAAATAATCTCAGCTATCTCTCGATGTCACCGTGGAATGTTATCCATATGAATCTACTTTGACATGATCCAATGTACAAATGTAGATATTTTTGATATGGCATGTCATAGTTCTTGGGGGAATTCATGGTTCACACAACCACGCATGAGAAAAGGATAACAACCCAACAAAATAGACGCACACATAATTAATTTCCATAAAACTACAAGTGAATAGTATATTTTAACCTCCACTACATAAAAACAATCATGTATTTAACATACATACACTTATAAGGTCCATATGATCATGTGATTCCATCCATGAAAATTTCCTTCTATAGTGAAGCAATGTCGTATAGTTAATCCATATAAAAAAGGTTCCTTCACACCCAATTAAACATCCTTTGTCATAGAAAATGCGTCCTTCTTTAAAATCCATGGGACATCACCTACTTTAAAATATCATGAGGGACCAGTCTCTCCTATCCTTTCTTTTCTTGGACAATGTCTCTTTTTTGTATTCAAAGAAATAAGATCTCTCCTAACAACCAATCTGTCACTTTTTTTCAATAATATATGCCTCCCAAAAAAAGATGAAACATTTTTTAATATACTACATGGGATCTAGTAAGTGGGTAATCTTAAGATTCTCCCAATATGGAAGCTTAGAAAATACATACTTCCTCTTCATCCCAATGGAAATTTTCTCAACATAGTTATAAAAAAATAGGATCATCGAACATAGTTTCCTCATTTGGATCGAACAATTTTGCAATTTATTTCTCCTTCTTTGTGTTATATGACCTAATCCAATATGTCAGTGTGATTATTTCAAGCCTTTGGGTTCTCTTTGTTTTACCATTGAAAGCATATGCAATTATTTTATAAGGGTAGTTTTCTAGGAGGATACCCTCAAGCAACCATACACTGGTTTTAGTAGGTGATTGGACTACCTATCCTTTGTAGAGTGTCCACGCCATTTACATCCATGATACGCTTTTGTTACACGACCTACGATGTTAATATATATAAATAACGTTAGCATTAAAAAAGATAGTTGCACCAAAGTACATATATAAACAAATCAAAGAACATTCTTACCAAAGAAAAATCCTAGTCCTAAATAATCGTGTATAGTGTACACACATATGCCATGCAACAATAAATACCTCTCTATTAGGATGGGTCTTGATACATTATTGCACCGAGGGTAGTTAGGTTCTCTACAACCCAATATGGGGGAGACATTATCATGTAACGTAACGTTATATAATGTTACCAAAAAATTAAAAGGAATTAAAAAAACCATGTCGGCTCATAAAATAAAATTTAAAACCAAATAAATAAATAAATCCATGTCCAGTCATTAAAAAAAGAACAACATAAATCCATGTTTAACCCAAATCTATCAAGCACCAAGAGGGATCAAATTTCTTTAGGTGAATTTTTTTTAAACATGTAAGAAAATTTACACATCAATAAATTAGATCCCTCTTGGTGCTTGATAGATACAGGTTTAAGATGGATGTTATACATGTATCCCTTCCCATAATTTCTTAAATTTATCGATCAATGGTTGCAGGTAGACATCCCTACTCTTCACTTGTATTATACTTAGTACTATAAGATTCAACAAAAGATGTTCATTCTTCACGGACAACCATGGGGGTATATTGTAATTGAACACTACCACTGACCAAAAAATATAGTTGGTGTTTTGGAGGGAACACCGGTAAACTCCATCCATGTCTATGCTCGATCTAAGGATTTGTACTTCATCTTTGAATTTATCAGGAAATTTATCCTATATATGTTTCATAGCTATTGAATATTATGGTATTCATATAACTCTCGGCTCACTTGTATGGGATGCATGCCACCCCTATAACACAGATAATTGTTTTCAATGAAAGTTTCGTTGAATCCTTAGAATTATAGGAATGTGCTCAATATCTTATGAGGAGGACCATGTTCCTTACCTTTGTTTTTTACTTCTACAACCTATCATGCCCACATTTTGGACATATCTCTTTGTATGCACATTCACCTATGTATAAAATACAATTATTTGGACTTGCATGGTATGATATGTACTCAACATCCAAAAAATTTAGCATTTTCTTTGTCTTTGCACAACTGTCGATCAAGACAATATCTCTTGGAAGTACATTATCTTTGAGTAACCTGCAATTAGTGGGAAATAGAAATGTACACTCTCATCAAGCATGCATAAAATCAACCATTTTCAATGGTCATTAGGTGACAAGGTTCCTTTAAAAAGTAGGGGTCTAAATGGTTAGTTACCTCAAAAGTATTGAGAAACACACATATGAAATCCTATATATTTCTTTCATGGTATGCAACAATATTATTGTCCCTAGTTGGGTATACCTTGATCCATGTCGAAATAGAGGAGTGGTGGTTACATATTTTAGGCTTTCGAAGAAAGTATTGACGATATCAACATCATCGCCTAGTTTATTTTGTTGCAATGCATGTAACAACATTACCTCCATGGCATGGATATCCTATAATAAATCATCCATACCAACCTATATATCATTACTTCTATCCCTGACATGTGAAGAGATACTGTTACTATAGATATTTTGAATCGGTGACTCAAGACATAGTGGGAATTGAATATGTGGTTGATTCAACCATGCTTGGTATGCTTCCTCTCTGATCCGTGCTCATTTAATGACATTCTCTTGATTTGACATCGTAGTGTGGTGTAACAGTAAATGGTAGATAGGTCGATCATCATTAAAATCTTGATTCCAAAAATATTTAACATTAAATCGATAATATTAGTAACACAATAATTTTAGTATGTTCAAACACTATACCAAACATTAATTTGAAGCATGGATTTTTTTTTTAATAAAAACATGCAACCAACCACTTTACAAAACAAATGTGGAATTAATTAATAAATTTCTATTAGTTCCATTGAAATTATGAAAATATGATTACTCAATGATCTTTTTCTTTCGCCCTAAGGGGATGTCTAAAGGTAGATCCAATGCAATGTTAAATTTTCATATGCTAAGCTAGATCATTAGTATTTCATTTCAATTTCATAACAAAAGCATATAAACATGATCACCGAAAGATAGACAAGCACAACCATACAAAAGGAGAACACAAAGATTTATCCTGGGAAAACCCTAAAGGGAAAAACCCAGCAAAAGCTTCCTCAATATAGATGCCCCAAAAGATAAAAGATAAAGCCAACAAGGAGATCAAAGCCTGATCCTCCTCCTTCTCCAGCTACTTCTCTTCTCCACTAATGCGCTACACAAGTGAGAGTGTGTGTGTCTCAAATGAGGAGCACCACACCTCTATTTATATTCATCTGTTCACTTGAATTAACTCATCCGACATGTAGGCTCGAGTTAATCATGTAGGCTCGAGTTACACATGTATGCTCAAGTAACTACATTGGGGTGCTAATGACCCACCTTTACAAATAGAGGGGACAACCTCATGACTCTTATTAGTTCTTCCGATTAGAAGCATCGGGGTACAAGATAATACAAGTGGTTCTCCCGGTAGGACCATCGGGGGCCACAAAAGATACATATAGAATATTCTTCGAAGTTACAATATTTCAACACTCCCCCTTAACGAGAAGAGTATTCTACAACAACATCAACAACAACAATAGTAGGAGAGGACATCATCAACATCATCAGGGTAACACATCTATAAATCATTGGAAGCTTTTCAACATCATATAGTCTTCGTATTCAATATTTGACGACAACAACTCTTTAATCAACATCAGCATCTTTTGACCTTTTGATCAGCAACATATTCAACACTTTGATCTTTCGATCAGCAACATCTTCAACACTTAGACCTTTCGATCAACAGCAACATCTTCAGCACTTTGACCTTTCGATCAGCAACATCTTCGGCACTTTAACCTTTCGATCAACGACATTTTCAGCAACATCTTCAACACTTTGACCTTTTGATCAGCAGCAACATCTTCAGCACTTTGACCTTTCGATCATCACCAATATATTCAGTATTTTGATCAGCAATATCTTCAGCACTTTGATCTTTCGATCAGCAAAGACATCTTCAACATTTTGACCTTTCGATCAGCAACATCATCACATTCTGATTAGTAACATCATGATCAGCACCATCATCATACTTCAACTCTCGAACATAATCATCATCATCATATTCTGATCTTTTGATCAGTATGTCATCATCATCACATACTGATCATCATCATCATCACACTCTGATCTTTCGATCAGTACATCATCATCATCATACTCTTAATCGTTCGACCAGTACATCATCATCATACTCTGATATTTTGATCAGTACATCATCATCATCATAAAAACATCATCATCATGAAAACATCAACATCATCAAAACATCAACATCATCATCATCATAAAAACATCATCATCATGAAAACATCAACATCATCAAAACATCATTATGATCAAAACATTCAACATCATGAAAACATCAAAATATCATCATCATCACACTCTGATCTTCCGATCAGTACATCATCATCATCATAAAATCATTATCATCAAAACATCAACATCATCAAAACATCAACATGATCCTTCCTTTCGGAATTAATGGATCAACATGTCTGTGGTACTTAGACGATCCTTCCTGTCAGAATTACGAGATTTAGGTCTTTACGGATTTACTAACGATCCTTCCTTTCAGAATTATGGGATCAACACATTTGTGGAGCTCAGACGATCCTTCCTTTCGGAATTACGGGATCAACACATTTGTGGAACTCAGACAATCCTTCTTATTGGAATTACGGGATCAACACATCTATGGAACTCAGACAATCCTTCCTATTGGAATTACGGGATCAAGTCTTTACGGAGCTACCAACGATCCTTCCTTTCGGAATTATAGGATTTAGGTCTTTACGGAGTTACTAACGATCCTTCCTTTCGGAATTACGGGATCAACACATCTGTGGAACTCAGACAATCCTTCCTATTGGAATTATGGG
>LPNX010003249.1:110468-131872 GCA_001517045.1 Pseudotsuga menziesii
ACACATGTTCTCGAGTACCGAAGTCACCAGATCTATTCTGAACCGAGGTTCAAGGATGATACAATCCTACTACCTTCTCGATGACTGAAGTTCACCGGATCCGTTCTGAACCAAAGTTCAAGGATGATACAATCTTGCCACCTTCTCGATGACTGAAGTTCACCGGATCCATTCTGAATTGAAGTCCAAGGATGATACAATCCTGCCACCTTCTCGATGACCGAAGTTCACCGGATCCGTTCTGAACCGAAGTCTAAGGATGATACAATCCTGCCACCTTCTCGATGACCGAAGTTCACCGGATCCGTTCTGAACCGAATTTCAAGGATGATACAATCCTGCTACATTCTTGATGACTAAGGTCACCGGATCACTTCTGGACATATGTCCTAGGATGATACAATCCCTCTTCATTCTCGAAGACCGAGGTCTCCGGATCACTTCTGGACATATGTCCCAGGATGATACAATCCCATTACAACATCACTACTCCCCCTTGCAAGGAAGGTCTTTCCAAACCACACCAAGCTTTTCTCAAAAGTGTTCAAACTTTACTCGGGACAGAGGCTTCGTCAGCACATCACCATATAAACCATCATCATCTACATCTTTAGTATGTGAATACTGAACTATCACCATCTATATCTCCAGTATGTGAATACTGAAAACATCATCTATATCTTCAGTATGGGAATACTAAAACATCATCATCTGCATCTTTATCTTGTATGTAGAAATATTGGATTTCTATGTGTTACGACGGAACACAGGGTTCTCTATTATCACAACTCTCATTATCACATAGAATCAATGTAGTATCCATCTTCAAGTCAAGGAGACCTGATATTAGCTTCCGAAGCCATATGGCTTCACAACTTAGCAAAGCAATCTGCTATGTATTCTGCTTTTGTTGTTCTAAGAGAAACACTGGACTGTTTCCTGCTAAACCATGAACTCATAGCAGACCCCAAACAAAATCATCTACCTGATGTGCTTTTCCTGTCTAAGATACTTCCAACCCAATCTGCATTTTTATAACCATACAATCTGTAGTCATGGCTACCATCATAGTATAGACCAAGGTCTATAGTCCCTTTCAGATATCTCATCACATGTTTTGCAGCTACTAGGTGAACCCATATTGGTTGAACAAGATATTGACTTAAGGTGTTCACAGCAAAACAAATGTCTGTTCTGGTATTTGTTAAGTATATCAATGACCCAATGATCTGTCTGTAATGAGTCGCATCTACTAACTCTGATGAGTCATCATCTAATAGCTTCAGGTTGGAGTCCATGGGTGTGGCCATGGCTTTGCATTCCAACATATTTAATCTCTTCAATATCTCTACCGCATACTTTCCCTGGTTGAGAAATATTTCTTCTAAACTTTGTCATATTTCTAGACCTAGGAAATAGTGCATTAACCCAAGGTCTTTCATCTCAAATTCTTCTGCTAGTTTCTTCTTGCTTTCCATGATCTGTTTCTCCTTCCCTGTCAAGAATAAGTCATCCACATATAATAATAGGATGACAGGTTCATCTTCTACAACCTTGAGATAAAGGTTAGGATCAACTTTACTCTTGGTAAAACCCATAATTGACAGGAAACTGCCATACCAAGCCCTATGAGCTTGCTTCATGCCATAGAGGCCCTTCTTCAACTTACATATATGAGTCCATCTATCTTCAACTTCAAATCCTTTCGATGTAAAAATATTCCTCAATCATACCATTAAGGGAGGATTGTCTTTACTTCATCATGGAAGCAACTACCATCATAGTTTTGAAGGAAGTGTACCTTGCTTCCTGGAGTAAGTGTCTCTTCAAAATTAATTCCCTCTTTCTTATAGAAACCTCTAGCCACAAGTATTTCCTTACTTCTATCAGCAACATATTTTTTCTTGCAAATCCATTTGTAAGATACCACATGCTTGCTTTCTGGTTTGAGTACTATATCACAAACATCATCATAACATCTTCCATGAGTTCATCTTCTCAGATCATCAACATATCCTAGTCTTCTGCATTCAACTTTGAAGGTTGGAACCCACTTTACTCTTGGTAAAGTCTCGATCCATCAGGAAGCTGTCCATCATGTTGCACCGTGTCGAACTCAAATATCTTCTGTAGTCACTTCCCCTGAAGTGGAGTATTATCTTCCTTCTTCATTCTGTATAGGTGATTCTATGCTTGATATATACTAGTCAATAGAGTATGTCATGTCATAGTCTATTCTTTCTGAGGCAAATCACGATTCTTGCTTTGTACACTTGTTCTTGCAGATCCATATGGAAGATACTACGTACTTCCCTTTATGTCTCAAAATCATATCATATACATCATTCCCCATAATCAACTGTTATTCTTTGATCATAGCTTCTTTCATAGCATTCTTTTTTCTTCATCTTGAGTTATCTCTCATACCCATGGTGGTCTTCATCCTTCGAGGTGGATCTACCGCTCTTTGAAGCTCTTTCTTTCATCATGGTGTCTCTGACCCTAGGAGCTTCAGATTCATGTTTATTGAATTGTCATCACTTGTTCTTCGGAACAAGTCTCATCCTTCTTTTCTTTTAGGAGGTTGTACAGGACCTTTCCTACAATTCAAATGCACCAGTTGCATGGTTAGAACTACATATGCATAATGACAAATTCTTATGCATCATGCAACTATTTAGCCAATACACCTTTCATCCATATCTCACATAAACTTTCTATATGCCTTCCATCTCTACCATGACATCATTGAGATTGTGCACTAATCCAATATGTCAGCAAATAGGTTTCATTCTAGATAAGCAACAATGGATATTTGTATAGAACCATGAGCTACTTACCCATCACATGCATGCAAACAACACATCAACTTAATATAATCAAATGCATAACAAAACAATATCATTAAATGACAATTGAATACTTATCTTTTGTTTGTTTCGTGGGTAGACTCCTTCTTGATCATTCTGCTTCATCATCTTCTTCATCCATGAAATCATCATTTCTTATCCAAATGATAAGATGGATAAGAGGTTCATTAAGAATTGAGTTCTTCAAATTCCTCATCACTTGAGGGATATTCTTTGAATGGTGAGAGCTTGATCTTCAATTTGCTCCCATCTTTCTTCTTCTCTTCTTATGAGACGAGCTTCTTCTTCTACCGCTTCAAGATGTTATGCATTCTGGATCTTCACATTCTTCAACTATTTTCTCAAATCCATCTTCTGAATTATGTTCTTATCTTCAAATAACTTGATCAAGGAATCAAACATCTTCGGTGTCTTTAGGGAAGACACTTGTGGTATAAGTTGATCCGTGATTGAATCAACAATGATCTTCTTGGCCTTGATCAAGTTCTTCTTGTGTAAGTCTTTGAGGCTCATCTCCCTCTAGAACTGAAACCTCTCTACTCATGTAGGTGTCCAATTCATTTTCTTCAGAGAGATCAAATACTTTCATGCTTGGAAGTTTTCAACTTCACCAAGCTTATCATCAAGCTGATGTGATAGATCACTTTGAAATGAGAACCTCAAATGCAAATATCAAAAGATTAGATATTACTGATTTGAGGTGTTCGTCCTACTTCCGGAGCTGGCTGATCTAGGGTTTGTCAGAGAAACCCTAATTTTCAAAACTTTGAATCTTTTAGATTTGATTGGATAGAAAGATAGATATATTCAAATGGAGCTGTCCAATGTACTCCTTTTCTGAAAACAGTGGAGGGAAGCTCCCGGAACAGGAAGCCCTAGTTTTCCAATTTATTTTGCAGAAATTTCTGTTACTGTTTCTATGATATCTCTGAAATTACTACTCCTCTATGTCTGAAATTTCACACTGAGGTAACCTCACATGTCCCTGATCCAAAACCATAGGTTTCCTCAGAATTGGTTTCACCAATTGGGATTTATGATCATTTTCCCAAGGTGACCTGTTACAGGACTGTTCAGAACAGTGAAGTTGTAAGGCATGCCACATGTCACTGGTTCATCTTCAGGTTTGTAAATTCGGACCACAGAAAGTATAGTCTGTGCTCTTTCTGGAACATCTTCAGGAATTCCATTTGGACCTATGTATCCCACGCTACAGCAATTCTCCCCAGGTATCCTGTTTAGGGATGAATTCTGGAAGAGGTTGGAACCCTAACTTGGAGGGATCATATCTCCCTAACTTGGAAGCGAAATTTTGGACACAGTGTAAATCAGGATTTTATCTTCAGGATCTACAATTTTCAAATCCTGAGCCTTCTCCAATCTCAAGATATAGCGAATGTACCAAAACGTAGTAGTTTTAGTATTTAGGGTTTTTCTAGATCGGGGTCAAACTAGGGTTTGACTTTCTGGGAGTTTCACCCAACCAAATTTCTTGATCCAGGTCTCTAAACTTCAATTTTGACGAGGAGAAAAATCCTATGCTGGGCTCACTCAAAAATTCTTCTTCTGTAGAAAGCCCTAATTTTCTGCACCAAAACTGAAAATGCTCGAAATCAAATTCCGCTTCGACAGAAAGATGTACCCTTCAATGGAGAGTCAATATAGCCTTCTTTTGCTGATCGATCATGGATAGAGACCCAAAAAATAAGAAGCCCTAGATTCTTTAGCTGCGCAATGTCTTCTTTTAGGGTGGCTCTGATACCATGTTAAATTTTCATATGCTAAGCTAGATCATTAGTATTTCATTTCAATTTCATAACAAAATCATATAAACAGGATCACTGAAAGATAGACAAGCACAACCATACAAAAGGAGAACACAAAGATTTATCCTGGGAAAACCCTAAAGGGAAAAACCCAGCAGAAGCTTCCTCAATATAGATGCCCCAAAAGATAAAAGATAAAACCAACAAAGAGATCAAATCCTGATCCTCCTCCTTCTCTGGCTACTTCTCTTCTCCACTAATGCGCTACACAAGTGAGAGTGTGTGTGTCTCAAATGAGGAGCACCACACCTCTATTTATATTCATCTGTTCACTTGAATTAAATCATCCGACATGTAGGCTCGAGTTAATCATGTAGGCTCGAGTTACACATGTAGGCTCAAGTAACCACACTGGGGTGCTAATGACCCACCTTTACAAATAGAGGGGACAACCTCATGACTCTTATTAGTTCTTCCGATTAGAAGCATCGGGGTACAATATAATACAAGTGGTTCTCTCGGTAGGACCATCGGGGACCACAAAAGATACATATAGAATATTCTTCGAAGTTACAATATTTCAACATGCAAGGCATTTTTGGCAAGCGGTTGGTGGTCTATGAAAGTTATAATTTACAAACAACTCATCATGAGGAGACACACTATATATTGCATGCACAACAACAAATATGTACGCCCTCCTTTTCATAAATAACTCGAGTGTTCCTCAAATGAACAATTTACACTAAATGACGAGGACCTACAACTATTTATGAAACTTGCAATGTTCCCATGAGTACACGGATGACCATCGATACATATCAGGTTTTTCCTATTAAAGTTTCCAGAAGCATAATTGTTAATGCACATATATGCATGGAAATTTTATGTTTGAATTTAACAATATTCAAGTAATCATACTGACTATAAAGAGAACCAAAAAATGGCTTAAGTTATATTGATTGTTTTGGAAAAATGGATACAAGTGAAAATATAAATAACCCAAGTTTTAAAACATCTATTTTGGATTTGGAAATCATATAAATATCACCACAAAAAGAGAATTCAGTTCCAACATCGAGCACAGGCATATAATATGGCCAAACACCATATACAGAGTAGTTGTAAGATGCTTGGTATTTACTTTACAGATGGATAGGAAGAGGGAAGTGATCACTACCTTCTAAAAAATGAACCTATATTGGTGTGTACTTTGACATTCTTTCTCTCATCTCATACAACTTTTTGGATCTTTTCGTGAAGATGTTTTGCATAGTATTCATATCATACTTTGGCTCACTAGAAATATCAGTTGACTCAACAAAAGGAGACAGGTTGGCCTCTTCATAATGAACATTAGCACTTGATCTGGATTCCAACGTTTCAAAAAAGGAGCACATGGAAGTGTTCTTATGTTTCTTTTCTAGATCACCTATTGGATGCTTGACCTCAATGGGAGGTATTACAAAAGATAACAATTGCACCATTATATTTAGATCCTTCTCAATTTGTATGGTACATGTTACCGCAAAAAGTATCACTCTTCCACAATAAAAGGTAAGTGGACATAAATGAAATATGTGGACCCAAATAAGATAAGTTGACCTTGTGGACCCAGTGTTATGGTCGACAAATCTCCAAGGAGGTACATCCAACGTCACCTCAATGTAACCCCCTTCCTCTTTAGTATTTTCTCCTTGGTCCACAAGAGCCTCCCCAAAATGAGGTAAGGATAAACGTATAACAAACACAATAGAAAGCACTTATATCCCTAAAAGACCTTCCCACTATCAGTAGACCGGTTCTTAATGGATTCAATGAAATATATGTGAAATAACCCCCTTGAATTGGAAGGTTAGTAACAATGATGAGTCTATAAACTGATTATGTTATTCTATGTGGTAGGACTAGCAAGATAAAGCATGATATATCTCTCAAACCAATTATGGAAAACAAACAAATTTTACTTCTAGAGAACCAGCTAGAGAGGGTGCATCCCCTACGGTGACCCTCTTTTGGTGGATGAAATATGTGTTTCTATGTTGATTTACAATTTAGACCTGCTATTTGATGGACTTAAGGTGAACCAAAAATATCATTGGCTTCAAATCCCCCCCAAGGTCACCCCAGGTGACCTAGGAATTAAACCAATCCTCCTTAAACCCTTAGGGTTTGAATTGTTCTTTGAAATGGGCCTGCAATAACACTTCAACCAAATCTAAAATAAACCCTAAGGGATTACATCACCTCCTTTCACCCCCTTTAGGGAAATTTTAGAGCTAACATTTGACATTTTGCAATATTTTTAAGCTTTTGGGGATTTTTCCAATATTAATAACAAGGGCACGAACAAAATATTTAAATTGGATTTTTGCGAAAATATAAAAAATTGGGTTTT
The DNA here is from genome assembly GCA_001517045.1 of Pseudotsuga menziesii. Classification (NCBI taxonomy): domain Eukaryota; kingdom Viridiplantae; phylum Streptophyta; class Pinopsida; order Pinales; family Pinaceae; genus Pseudotsuga; species Pseudotsuga menziesii. The sequence goes on from LPNX010003249.1 coordinate 117,503, forward strand.
CACAATATTTTTTTTTTTGTAATATAAAAAATTTGATAAAAATAGATTCTGAGTGAAGATGAGGTAATAAGACCTAAGTCTCTTACCTTCTAGGCCACCAAGGAATCATGGTTAGCATTCCTCTCAAGATTTGGCAATTCAATTTCGATGAATTAGGGGAAACCAATAAACCCTAGGGTTGTGTTAGTTTGACCTAATTAGGGAAAAGAGAGGTGTCAAAGTCCTAACAAGAGAGACCCTCCAAGGTATGTATCACTTACAAGACAATGTTATTATGCATAAAAAACCCTAATTAAATCTTATCTTGATGTCTATGACAATGCAATACAAGAGAATCAGATATCTTACCATAAAAAGAAGAGAATAGAATAAGAGAGTAACCCTCTTAAGAATTATCTCCCTTAGACAAGCCTTGCAAGAGTTAGTAAAAGCCTCCAATCACCAAGAAATCACCACATTAAGCTTCAAACATGCCAAGAAGAGAGGTGCACACCACTTAATCGTGTTAGACAAGAAGAAAAAGGGAAATGATTTTATTTTAACCCATGTTCTTGAGTTACAAATGAGGAGGCTAGCTTTATTTCTATGCTTTTTAGGATAACTTATCCTCTTTTTTAGCCTGACCTGGCTAAAATGTTTCAAAATAACTTTAAATGTTTTTTCAATGAATTTTTAGGGTTTGTTACCCACAAGCCGGGGACTAAACCTCATAATACATAAAATAATAATAATAATAAATATCAATTGTTGAAACATGATGAAACATTGAGCTTGGGAGCAGGGTGTCATGCCTCAACTAACCACAACAATGTGATTTTTTCGTCATCACCCTCCTCTTTTAGGTACTATGACCTCTTCAAAAGGATGGCATCATCATCAATTTGGCATGCCTGAGCCAAGAGGAGGGTTAATGCATGACAAAAATAGGTCCAAGTGGACATGAATGAGTTGTGATAAGAGGGGTATGAAAACTCTTAGACGTACAATCACCTCTACAAAGCATAAACACAAGTCTGGCTAGGAGCATTTAATACATGTGTCATAATGGACTCTTCCCAAGAAGCATTAGACACCAATCCAAGACATAAATTCACAACTTGATGAGGGACTTCCACCACACCAAGGGGAATTCAATAGAGCCTAGTAAGCCAGTACTCCTTGAAATGAAAATCAAGAGGACCTGCCATGACTAGATTAAGGATCTTGAGCCCTACTAGACCAACACTTTTACATAAAACAAACCTTGACTTGGCCTTTATAATAAAAATGACCCCTCCTCTTTGGCACATCTAACATTAGGGGAATTTTGAGGTCTAAAATGGGCTCATAAAAGATATAATAAAATATTATGAGTTAATCATTTTGTGTAGAATGTATATTTACAACTCATCTCTTACACTATAACTAATGCAACTATGGTTAAGTTAAATTGAAAAGATGTCTAAAATAAAACCAATAAAAAAATCATCTTTGATATAACTAAAAGTAAAGTACTTTTGAGTACATAAATTACTTTTAAATATAATATGAGTGATATGACTAAAAGTAAAGTATTTTTTAGTACATAAATTAATTTTGAATATAATATGATGAATGTACTTATAAAGTAATGTACTCATAAAATAAAATATAATAATTTTGATATTTGAAACATGAGTTACTTTTTCAATATTCAAAATATGTTTATAAACCATGTATTTATAATTTTGAATTTTAAACATTAAGTTAAATTTAAATGAATAAATTGTCACTTCTTATATATATATATATTAAAATATCAATTTAAAACTATAAATTAAAAAAAAACATTCTTTTAATTTATTTTTTATTTTTTTAATACACCTTCAAAATCAAGTGTAAACTCATTTTTAATAGTTCCTTGTGATATATTATGTATATTATATATTATTTTTAATGCAATAATTAATAACATCATTAAATAAATTTAAACAAAAAGTGTTAATATTGGGATAAATGAATAATACATAAATTTCTACCACGAAAAAATTGAGTTATTATTAAGCAAATGAGATTATATCTAATAAGCATTATTATTATATGTAATAAAAATTATAATAATATAATATTTTATTATGATATAATAGTTCATTAAAATTGCTACATTAATCTTTTATACATGTATTTGATTTTGTAACTTGAATATACATGTCTAATTTATGTTGGTATAGATGTAGGTTTTTCAAAGGTTAAAAGGTGATAGTAAAATATGAACCTTTAATAATACCTAAATTATAAAAAAAAAATGTATTAATATTAAAATTCAACCGGATGAGAATATATAATAATTTATTTTTATAAAATAAATAAATATATATTTTTCATATTTAAATAATAATTATAATATGTTATTATATATAGTAAGTATTTAAAAAACAAAACCTATTAATCATCAAATTGTTTTTATTAGAATATGTTAAGTGATTTTGATTTTAAATAAAGATTTGACATATATATTTTAAATATTGAAAAAGTAATTACATAATTTTAGTTTTGAATAGAGCATTTACTTTTTTTTTTATTTGTAATTTATTTTATTTTGAAATATAAAAAAATAATTACATTTGAATAAAACATTTAGTGAGTATTTTTATTTCTAAGTACTTTAAGAGTACTTTGATACATTTATAGTATATTAAAAAATAATTTATGAGTATTATTTTCATAATGAGTACTTTACTTACAACATTGATATAGTTAACTATAGGTTTTCACTCGCCATTTACAATTTGACAAATAAGCATCCTTAACTCAACCAATGCCACCTCAACTATTATAGATGATGTCATCCTCTAGAATGTGATTGGTTCTTTTAAAGTGAATTTTGATAGTACATATTTTGTTTGGAGGCCCATTTTTACCCCAAAATTCCCCTAATGTATGGAACACTATAGAGGATCTGGAGGGTAACAATACCAATGGATATGTGATTGTAAAAAGGACTACGTTGCCTCTTGGTCTATATTTATAGATAAATTAATTTCACATTATGAGGATATTAAGAGAAAACACATTCTTTATCCAATTAATAAATCTAGAGCAAAAATGTCCAATTGCAAAGCACATCGAGCAGTTTTAGAAGTTGATTCTTAGAGTGAAGAAAATTCCGGAACATAATTTGTTGGATCTCTTTATGGAAACTTTAAAGGAGGATATTCAACACGAGGTACCTATCATTGAACCTAAATCATTGGAGAATTTTTTAGTTTGGCAAGGAAAATTAAATGTAAAAATATGGCACTAGAAGGAGGGAATGAAAGTAAAAATATGGCTACTAGAAGAGCTGCCACTAACGCTTAAAGAGAGGGAAATGTTTCCCCTCCCAAATTCGCTCATCCCAATCCTACAAGGTTGATGCCTCAACAAGTGGAGGAAACAAGAGCAAAGAGACTATGTTTCAATTGTGACAACAAGTACAATAAGGGGCATAAGTGTAGTGATAATATATTATTCTACATAGATTGTGAAGAGGAATATGATCCAAATATGCGACAACCTCAATAGGTAGATATAGAAGATATAAATACAATCGTAACTTTTCATGCATTGGTCGGAATTATCTCTCCTAAAACTCTCAATATAGAAGGATATATCAAAAAGAGAAAGGTAACAGTGTTGATTGATTTGGGTAGTACCCATAATTTCATTGATTGCGGATTAGCCAAACTTCTCAATTGCTTTATATATCGTGCACTAGAATATCAAGTAATGATTGCAATTATAGGTACCATAAATTTTTTTCTGGAAAGTGCCATAGCATTAAGCTTACTATGGGTGAGTTTTCATTAGATAGCCCAATGACTACAATCCAAATGGGTGGTGCCAATGTTGTACTAGGGATTTAATGGCTACAATCATTAGGAACAATGGCTTTTAAATTTCAAGAATTGTCCATGGGATTCTCTTTGGAAGGAAAGGAAATTGAAATCAAAGGTATTCCAAGGAAACCCTCTAAAGTGATAAACTCTAATAGCATGTCGAAATTGTTGAAAAAGGAACATCATGGAGTAGTTGTACAATTGTTCTCAGTAGATGTTCAAGCATATATGCCCATTATTCCAGTGGATCTCCAGCAAGTTATTGGAAATCATTCTAAGGTATTGCGAGAGATGCCTAAATGTCTTCTACTTATTTAGGATCATGACCATGCTATTCACTTGCAACCAGGAAGTGTACCGCCTAACATTAGACCCTACAAGTACCCATATGCACGGAAATGTGGGATTGAAAAATGGTTCAAGAAATGTTAGATGCAAAAATCATGGAAACCTAGACAAAGTCCTTTCTCTACAACATTGGTGATGACTCACAAAAAGGAAGGTTCATGATGTATATGTTTAGATTATAAAGAGCTCAATTTCCTAATCCTGTCATTGACAAATTATTAGATGAATTACAAGGAGAAAAATTCTTTACCAAATTGGATATTCATTATGGATATCATTTGTAATGCCCCATATTTGATATTCGATACTTAAAACTCAAATGGGGATTAACTTAGCATTTAATTGCTTATTATATGTTTAACTCAACTAGATTCCTTAAGATTGTTGTTATGTGAACATATGGACTCCCTAGATGCGTGGGTTGTATTTATGTAATTTATTTTTTTAATTAATTAATGGCGATGAATATGTAACTTCATTTGAACATTCAAATTGGATATGGAATATCAATATGTGGAATGCTAATTTGGTTTATCTGCAAAAGAACTTGGATGATTATATATAAATATCATTTAGTGATATGGATTAACACTTGAAAGAGTCAAGGGTATGTTTATACATGAGATTTATGTTAGTGGTGAACTAACCCACAAGTTGATTGGCTATGAGATAGTCATATTCTTACAGTGTCAAGGGGAAGGAGATGTCTTCGACATCAAGAGGATAATGATGTTATTTCAGTTTCCAAATTATTTAATTGAGAATTCCAATAATTCTATGACTTATGGGTGAGTGTAAGTTTTGACAAAAAATACGACTTGCACAAAGTGGTTGTTCAACGACGAGACCCCTTAGAACAGTGATGGCACAATATAGTTGATGTAGGGTGTTAACCTTGGTACTATCAAGGGGGTGGAGGCATTTCCCACCATCTATCCCTTGAAACTCGAAGTTGTGGGAGCGATGTGTTGAGCATGCTCCCCTAGACGTGTGATGATGGCTAGTGGGTGTCTGTTGGGGAAGCTTGGTTGATTTGTAGGACTCAAAATTTCTTCTTACGGGTTCTATATGTGGTTATGTCGGTATAGCTGACACCACAATATATTCCAATAGAGGAGATGATGGTGAGGTCATGAGAAGGAATTAGTGGCGATCAGGTGGTTTGAATATTGATGGGGATGGCTGGGATAAATGATGGATTGGATGGTGTTCTTCATTGTTACAAACCACTATGATTATATGCTTGATTGCTTCATTATGTTTAACTAATTCAGTTTTATTACTTTTGTATGAATGATTATGAATGAGAAATGATGCATTGTTATGTTGGTTATTGTATGTTGTTTGCAAGAATATAATAATGATGCATTAAGGGCATTAAAATTGATTATTAGTACCCACACTTAATACATGTGTGATGGCCACATATACATCAATTCGTGAGTACATTACTATGATTGGTAAATTGATGAATAAATTAGTATGGGTACATTAGTTTTTAGCAACTTGGTTGATGGATTATTGAATTATTTCGTATTTATTGAAAGTATAAATAATTGTTGAATATATATGTGGTAGTATGAGTTTGTTGGCTTGTTTAATATATTTTTAACTTAAATGAATTAATTGGAAATTTGAATGATATATATAATTATATAAATTTAATATAGTATAGTATATGAAAATATCATGTTTGACTTATGTGTGAGAGGATAATATAAATAAATAGATAGATAGGGTTGCACAATTTTTTAGAAAATAGTTTCCATAGTTGCATTTAAGATGTATGAGTTTGTTGGCTTGTTTAATATATTTTTAACTAAAATGAATTAATTGGAAAATTGAATGATATATATAATTATATACATTTAATATAGTATAGTATATGAAAATACCTTGTTTGACTTATGTGTGATAGGATAATATAAATAAATAGATAGATAGGGTTTCACAATTTTTTAGAAAAGAGTTGCCATAGTTACATTTAAGATGTAGCATGAAAAGTGAGTCTTGCAATCATGTTGGTGTCATTTTTATTTATTTAAATTAAATTATTATTTTTGAATATTATTATATTGGAATCAATCTAAAACAAAACTTGGATGAGGACTTTTGTTATAACTATGAGATTGAGAATCGGAAGGGGAGGGGTTCTTTCTTGAAGATAGTTTTGGTAAGAGTTTTGAAAGGGAGGGGTAATTTGGGATATTGTGGGAATGAGAAGTTTTGGAAGAGTTGAAAGAGTTTGAGAACTCTTGGAATAATTGATACATAGCTTAATGGTGCATCATTGTTCTGTTCTATGGGGATCTCGGGCACGAAGGGCCAAGAGGCTAGGTGGATGGCTCTTGGGGCTAAGAAACCAGCTAGGCCCCTAGTTGGTTGGAAGGTAAAACATTGTTCCACTTTAGGCAATGAAGATGGAAGCAACTCGAAGAGAGGATGGAAGCTTGCTTCAGTTTGGACTTTTTCATCATTTTTATATCAAGGTATTCCTCTTGTTATTTTAAATTACTTATGTATTATTGTTGTAAACTTGATATATGTTGTTATATAATGTTTATATGTAGTTAATACTGTCGTTGAACCATGATTTCATTGTATTCCATTTTATTTCATGCTATGTGAATCACTAATGGAATATTAGTATTTGATAAAGAAGTAACCACCCTTTATGGGTGTTACACATGGTACCATAGCGTAGATTCTAACACTCAGACCAATTGAGACATCATTTATGTAAAATATGCTAAGTAAAAATAAATAAAATAAAAACAAAAATTTGCTCGAGACTAGCACATAGACTTGTGAAACATTACAACACATCTGTGTTGAATTTACCAACTAGGATAGGAGAAAATTAAGTAGTTCAGAGCACTCAAGATAACGATCACCCAAACCAAAAGAAATGTAAATTCTAAATAGACTAGGATATAATGAGTATGACAAGATCTTACTACTATATTTATGAAAGAAAAATGATGTAACCCATGAAAAAAACAACATTCAAACTCTTTTTTTTAATACACTTAACGATTTTCTCATAAGGGTGAAATTAGGAAAGCATAGTCACTACAACTTTGTAGACAAATTGCAGCAGATAGATATACCATTTCAAGTTTCAAACTAAAACACTCCAACATGAAAAGTTGATAGTTGTTTTGCATAACAATATCCAAGGTATTAGTGAAATTAAAAGAGTACACAAACTTGAATCTAAAATAGAGAAAGATCGAGACCTCAGTTATGTTTCGAATAGTTAGATAGAAATCTATAAATTCAAGAAATAAACTTGTTTGTCCATGATGACCAAACAACAAAAGATTGCCAAAAACAAAACAAAACAAAAATCATTTTGAAAACAACAAACAAAAGTTTGAAATTGATTCAACAAGGAAAGTAGAGTAGTTGTGGCCTTAAGGAGGGATATCATCATCATATAGCCAATAGGTCAGTGAAGTATCAACATGGCATAGTTCTAAAAAAACATGGTGACTGACCTTTGCAATGTTTTGAATTGAATATAGGGATACATTAGCTCAACCTCAGTAGATTACCTTAGATATTATCTTTATAATCATATAACCAAATATTTTAAAGAAATCAACCAGAGAAAGGAACTAGTAGGCATTGTTTGAGTAAGGAAAGGATGTCAAGAGAAATGAACTAGTAGGCATTGTTTGAGTAAGGAAAGGATGTCGATCTATTGGTAGGAGATTTACACCCATACCTATATCATTCCAAGAAAACCAGTGAGAAGATCGCAGCCTCAACCATCCACCCTAGTCATCAAAGCCAATATTCATCTTTTAGAATTCTCGACAACCTAGATTGAGGACTTTTATACAATTTTATAGGAATTGCATTACATGTCATCTTCACTAATTACTGGAGGCCACATAATCCCTCATGTAATGGCCTTTAGTGATGACTTTAGTAATGGAGTTTTAATCAAGTTCACATTTCTTGGACAAGATACATGAAAATAAATCTTGTAAAATTATCATAAACAACAAAGGATTTGGCCAAATTTAATTGGATTTACTTTCACAAAAAAAAAATCCTCCCATGTACATGGGAAGTTAGGGAAATTAAAAATTGAATTATCTAGACAAAATACCAAAGCAAGTTGGTTAGTAAAATTATATGTATTTGTGAAACCTGATAAATATTTTAACCAAAAATAACCTTCAACTTTATTGAGCGAAATTAGCTCTGGCAATCTGCCTTATGCTCTATCTTTGGCATGCAATCCACCGTAGGGCTCATGGAAGTCTAGTCGAAGGATAAGGTTGAGAAATTTTGGGTTACATCTGATTAGCTTCCATTAGCGAAAGAAGGAATAATAAATAAAAAATATACTAAGCTATGGAACCATAACAACTCTAGAACTTAGCCTACTGCATTTACGTTGTATAGATCTACAACTTAGTAATTTAAATTGCAAGGACAGTAGTTGTGTGGATCTCAAAGACCTATTAATGGTGATGGCATAGTGAACTTTCAAACATGTACATTTATGCCGTGTCATTAAAAAGAAAATAATATTAATAATAAATTTTGCCATGTTCTTAGGTGGGTTAAAAATCATGAATATTTAATGAGTCATAATAGGATAATTTGATCGTGTTGGTCAACTGTCTTTGAAATGCACATCTTGTATGTTGCCTTGTCATTAGAGGAAATTTCACCTTAAAATGGGTCTCTTAAAGAAAATAATAAAATAATAGTTAAAATAATAAAATAATATTTATTAATTTTGGAGGAAGTAAAGAAAAAAAAATATTTTTTTGTTCGTATTTTTGATATATCTCCCTGTGTTTTTACTCAAATTTCGATCAAGAGAGCTCGTTGAATGCGGAATTAAATTATGCATCCAACGAGTACCCACTCAGCATACTTTTGATGGACCCCGCTACCCAAAAAACAAAGGTATTTCTTGTTTTTGGGGTAGCGAGGTCCATCAAAAGTATGTTGAGTGGGTACTCATTGGATGTAAATTAATTTCACATCCAACGAGCTCTCGCGTTCGAAATTTGAGTAAAAACATAGGGAGATATGTAGAAAATACGAACAAAAAACATATTATGATACATATTTCCAAATTTATATTAAAAAATTGTTTAAGACCTATACGATATTTCAAATTTAAAGAAATTTCATTGGCTAACACATGATGACATGGAATTTGAATTAGGGTTGAAAGATCATTTTGAGTTGAAATTTCCTCTAATGGTGGTGTCTCTTCTAGCAGTTATTGTATGTTGTAGATAACTACAAAACTTAAATAAAGACTACTCCCTAGTTTATCTCTAGTTTGTGATGATAGGTGCAACACCCTGGCTCGGGATTGGGGTCAAACAATATCCTTTCTTGGATACCTAACACTTCATTCTTGGATATCTAACACTTTTATTTAAGGAGTTTCCATTTTGCATAAGTTGAGAGACATCTAGGGAAGTTATCCCTCCTTTGTTGGAGTCTAGGGCATTAATGAATACCATATGTTGGTTGGATTAATTGTCTAATTAAATAAACAATTGAACTTCCAGAACATAAATTATCAACCCGAAGAAGTCTTTTATTTCAAAGCTATCATGCAATATCTATGCGAGCACAATTTCGACCTGGCATTGTTGATCTATTGGTATGAAATCGAAACTCTTTGTAAACTAGATCACACCTTCTTGAAAGTAAATCAAACCTCAAACCTATTAATAAAATCACACTGTAAATCTAACTTAAATGAAAATCGACTCTTTATGAAGAAATATCTAATTGCATAAATCTAAAAAAATGCTATGTTGGCCAACGATCTATCAAACAAATTAACAGGAAAACAACTATGACAAATCTAATGAATGAAAGCATACAACTATGATAAATCTAATGAATAAAAGCATGAACTAATAATAAGTAAATCTACATAATAAAACACTTACACTCAACATTACCAGCATCTGCTCAGGGAAGAGGGCCCTTCCTCCACTGAGCAGAGCTGGATCTCCACAATGAAAGTCTACAACTCCAGAATTAAGAAACTGTCAGCATGTATTATCATAATGAAATCATTATAATAGAGTCTGGATCAAATCCTACAGCATAACATTGTTTTCTCTCTCTCCCCCCTCTCATAAGATTGATTACATATTTATACATAAAATTCTCAGGAGAATGAGAAACCCAATCCCCAACTTGATCTGTTTCAACAAATTTGCTAATTTGGAAAATCGGTTGCAACAATAAATTTGGAAATTACATGTTTAGAGAACCAGCTGTATATCTTAAACCATAGCTTCGTTTGACAATTTCCTTGAGATTTAGATAATTGACGTCATTACGCACAAAACCCATGTCCCGTATTTCTGAGATTCTTTTCGATATGCCCGCAAATCGAGACGTGAATCAAGGTCTTCTTATCTGACATGCGTTTTTTGTTAAGGTCGTTTAATCATGAGATGGAGGCTTGAACCATGAGTATTGCTACTGTTAATATGAAAAATCACTCCATAAACCATCATCAATAAAAATATGCATAATAATTTTCAATTCATTAAAAATAAAGAAAAATAATCATAATTAACCACTAATGCATCAATGAAAATAATATGACATTTTACGGGCAGTTACAGCAAATTGATGAAAAATGGAATGATAAATGGATAATAAGAGGAAGAAGAATGATTAAATATATGTGTATAGGTGATGAATATATGGGGAAATCCGTTACCCAACACCATATCTTAAAACCCAAGTTTTGAACTAGCCGCTAGGAAGGGCCAATTGTATGAACAAAAAGGCTTATATAATATAAGTTGAGAAGACAAGTGATGAGTAGTTTCATTTATACTCCTAATTAGTTCACATCTCAAGGTGGTGGCAGTGGATTTATGGTGGTAGCTATATAGTAAGTAGCATATAGAGGCGCCATTGCATTGCAAGGGTGTTGCAAGAAAATCTCCAAATATAGTGTGTGGCTTGTCGAAAGATGACACAAATCCAACGAGAAATAACACTCAAAAACCTAACATTACTTGATAAGATTGAACCCTCTGTTCTTAAGAGAAACTCCATCTTGGGAGCCTCAACTTCGAATAACGCCATGCTTTAGACAAACCATTATTCTCCCCTTTCTTCACTATTTTGACATGTAGGTATAGATCGGTATTCTCTGCTTTCTTCATTATTCTGAAGTTCTACATGGGACGTATATGCAACTTTGTGAAGGACAAGTTTTCAACATTGGAGCAAATGCAAGCCAAATAATTCATCTATAGGGAAATTGGAGGAAAAAATAACATCTTTTCTATAGGTTTGTTAAGAAGTAAGAAGATGTATTTAAGAACAAAAAAAAAAGACAGAATTTAGAAGCATGAGCCACATCAACTTAATTTTTAGGCATGTACTACCATAGGGATAACTTTATTTTAAATATTTAAACTCTTTTCAGAAGAAACATAATTGCCTACAAGTTCAGGCCAAGAAAGTCTCGACACTTATTTGAGATGCTGATAAGGATAAATACTATAACCAGTTACCACGATTGAAGTGTGAAAATTTTGACGGAAAAGGAAAATTTTGCCAAACGAGCTAATAGACTATTGGAAAATTCAATCTCACGTCCATGAAGGTAGTAGGTAGTAGGTAGTAGCAAATCATAAGAGTAATAATATCCTGTCACTTCTTCGAACAAAATGGAAGGTGGTCAACACGCATAAGAGTAATAATATAGAAGCATTAAGCTTCTCTCACTAATGAGAGGGCCATAGGAAATATATTATTTAACAACAAATTGCATTTATAATCTACCTACACGATTCAACAAACAACAAAGGAATTGTTCACAACACTACAATGAATGTGAAAGCCAGAATGCTACCATCAATTTAGTTAAGTTTTTTTTTTTTTTTAATTAAATACCATACCAAAGCTAATATAGTTTGTTCATATTACATTTTAGTTAAAAGGTTTTAAATTCAAAATATCTATTAATATTAATAGAGCGACGAATTAAAAAAAAAAAAATCATAATTTTACTCTGTAGACATAATTAACCTTGGTAAGAATTTACTTAGAATTGTTGAAAACTATAAAATTGTCTTTGAAGATTTAAATCAACCCCGAATTGAATGCCAATGACTTTTACTATGCATATAATGAAGATATAAAATTATCTTCTTTCTTTCATAATGTAATTGCATGTCCCTTCCTTAGTGGTCACCTCTCCAATTATTATTATTCTATCAAGTCCCTATGGGTTGAGGAGAGAATTAGGAATTAATTGGGATAAATTTTGTTGCAGACCTTAGTTTGTAATAAGTCATGAGTTGATTTTATTTCTTTATTTCCCCATGAATGAATTAATTTTGGATAGTGTTGAAGATGATGTGGCCACGAGGGCACGATGGCATCGTTGGACAAAGGGATAAGGTTTGGAACTATGGAAAGATTGCTAAAAAGGAAGAAAGCTAGAAGGAGGGCATGCCAAGGGGAAAAAATACTGCAAAGCACGCAAGTGGGCAAAGCAGGGAAAGTGTTGATTTTGGGCAGAAAGGTAGGAAAGTAGGGTAAAAGAAAAATAAAGTAGATAAAGAAAGAAAAAGTAGGAAAATCATAGAAGGAAATGCAAAAGTAGCAAGGCAAGAAAAAGACAGAAAGCAAAGCAAAAGCTCACAAAGAAAGCACATTATAATCTAGTTCATGAGGGCGCATTGGAAAATGAGACTTGTATAAGAAGCCATCTACTCTATAAAAACATGCATTAGCGCACCTATCGTATCTTTTGACAGTTTCATTTTCAAATTGAGAGCTCTAAGCTTCTCTAACTTGGGAGATGTGCCCCTAGTCATAGTTGAGAGGTGTGCCCTTGCTGCTTTTCTAGTGTTATGTGAAGATTGATGGAATTCAACCATTAATGGTGGTCTATTGCAGGTTTTGATACTAGATCTAGTGAAGTTTGAGTCCCTTTGCATAGTTTGGTAAGTCTTCCATTCCATTTCCCAAGTATTTCTAGTCCTTTCTATATGTAGAGTGTTTTGTGCCAGAGGATGCCATTTCTAATCTTTCTATGAGATGCATCTCGGCTTCCAAATGTTTTAATTGATGCATTAATGAACTTCTAAAGTTATTCTTGCAATTTAAATAAACAAAATTTGAGCTTCATATGAGTTTCTTACACAGTCTAGATTTTGATAAAAAAATGACTAGTTTTTAGTGTTGTTTGGGTTAACACACTTGTATCCAACGAAATTGCTTCCTTTCTATTTAAGATGTTAGTTAACATGTTTATGAATGTAATCCATGCCTATAATTGACAATTTTTGGCCCTCAGCTAATGTTTGGGAATCCCTGAACTAGATCTTGTTGTGTAGTCTCGGATACCATTATTGCTTGTGCGGCCTCAGAATCTTGTCAAACCTTTTCTAAACCTACATATTCATATTGATACTGACATATAACAGTAAATATGAGCTATGCAAGCCTTACTAAGTCGAAATCCCTCAAACTTGGTTCTCAGGAAATGAGAATGATTCAAATGGAGATTGGTGGCCACCCACCTATTCCATTGGCTCAAAACAATTGTCCATTTTGATAGTTTCATAGTAATTTTTCTATGGTTTTTGGTGTAGCTAGGGTTTTCACCCTAGCTTGTGCTGATGAGCACCTACTAAGGAATCTGGAATCCTTAGTAGCAGTTCAATGATGTAAACAAAAAGAAACTGAAATAAAAACTAAGCTAAAGCAGTAAAAGTAAATAACATGAAGCAAAAAACGGTAAAGAAATGTATAATGGTGATTTTATTGATATTACCTCCAATGAGGAGGTTGGTGGAGTCCGTTGCGCTAGTCCGATGTCGGTGGCTTCGAGCTCCAAGCTGCTTCTTCTCCTTTTCCGGTGGTGGAAATGGGCCAAAAGAGTTCTCAATGGTGAAAGTAGCTTGATGGTAAGCTAGGGTTTCGAGAATAATTTCGGCAGAGGCAGGATGCTTATGACTGTGGATGTGGAATAATGGGTCTCCATCACTTATTTATAGTTTTTTAGTGATGGAGTGCTGGCCCATGGTTTTTGGAAACCATGTGGTTTAAGGCAGCTTGTTTAGGGTTTTTGCTGTTTTAGGGTTTTCCTCCTTTTTCCTCATTATTTTTATTCCTTTTCTTCCCTTTTGGGGATTTTTGCTATTTTTAG
>LPNX010003252.1:1540-63244 GCA_001517045.1 Pseudotsuga menziesii
ATCATCTAAAGAAATTATATCTCTACTCATTCAATTTACTACAAAGTGTTGCAGCTTGCTTAGTGCTCCTTAGGATGCTAAATTTCAACCTTAGGATGCCAATCTCCACTATTTTTGCACCCATAGTGTCACAAAAACTCCGTGAAAACAAAGAGTTTGGAATTTGTAGGTTACTAGAAATGTGAAAAAATTGGAGTTACCAATAAGAGTGATGGAATATCAATTGATATTAGTGATCAAGTAACTTTTTTTTTCCAGGGGAAAATATCAGTTCCTTGTTATTTCATTGAAATCAAAGGTAACTTAGTTACAACTTCAGCTATTGCTGAGCACATGGAATAGATACAACTATGTTCATCATCAGCAGACAGATGAAAATTGATCAACTTCACAGGAATATTGGACAAACCTTCAAAGGTAACACCTATAATCTAGGAATCTTGACTACATCCACATCACTAACCTTCAACAGACAGAGAATTCAAGTCTAATACTGAAGTAGCTAATCCAAAGAAGCAATAAACAAGAGAGATCAATAATATGAGGGAATCATCCACCTCAATCATCCAAAGGATGTCAATAGCAACAGCACATAAAAGACTCTAAGTGCTAAGGGATAGAAAAGCTGGAAAGTGCCATGTTCAGTACATTCACCATCAGTGCATTCAGTAAACTAAAAATGTCCTAAGGCCAAGGTTAATGCTTCTTTGGATAAGCTATCAGCCTTAGTATTGTGTTCTCTAAATATGTGAACTGCTTTTAGCTAGATGAAGTAAGGTTAAAAGGATAGAGCTGAAGTTGTTCCCTCATGGTGATCAAGTAACTAGCAAGTATTGGATGCATACACTATCAAATATGTGGTATAAACCTCAATACATCCCTAAACTAAGACTGTCATTGAGAGAAGGTACACATACCAATAATAATAATGTTGATAGTACATCGAGATAGGCGAGGTATGCAAGCAATCCATGTAGCAGAAGATGTAGGTGCAATTATCAAAATAGTTTATTTAGTCAAACTTATTACCTTTCTTTTTTGCATTGACTTAGCCACTTTCAATTCATTAACTCTAAAATAGCTAATAAGTGTTAGCTAATAACGGGGATGATTCATGGTATTATGTTTCATTGGGTTGCAACATCGCAAAATTTTGAGGCATAATACCACGAATCGTCACCATTGCATGGCTAAACACTTGTTATCTTTTGTGGGATATAGTTCATGTGGACAAAGTTCTTGAACTTTGTCCTCATGGACAATTTTGTTTGATGATGATATTAACAGGTATGTAGAAAAAAATTTAATATTTTGAAAAAATAGTTATTGTAAGTGGATTACTTCATTCAATCACTTAATGAAAATATATTATATAGTCCAAGCTCTCATGGTGTTTAGAGCTTGGGAATTACTAGGTAAGGTTCAAGTTGCTTTCTAATATAAGGTTTCTATAATAAAACACCTTAAAGAAGAAATCCATAACATTTGGCAGAATTCTGGCAAACCCCTGTTGTCGCTACAATTTGGAAAATACTGGGTTAGGTTCGAGTTTCTTTCTAAGATTGACAAAATAAAAGTTGCATGCAAAACAATGTCAAGCCAAAAGGCCCTATAATATAGTTGTTTCAGAGAATAAAGCGGAAGAAGACTATCAGTGAGAGAAGGTACACATACCAATAATAATAATGTTGATATTACGTCGAGATAGGTGAGGCATGCAAGCAATGCATGTAGCGGAAGATGTAGGTACAATTATAAAAATAGTTTATTTAGTCAAACTTATTACCTTTCTTTTTTTTGTTGACTTAGCCACTTTCAATTCACTAACTCTAAAATAGCTAATAAGTGTTGGCTAATAATGGTGACGACTCCTGGTGTTATGTTTCATTAGGTTGCAACATCACAAACTTGTGAGGCATAATACTAGGAATCGTCACCATTGCTTGGCTGAACACTTGTTATCTTTTGTGAGATATAGTTCATGTGGACAGAGTTCTTGAACTCTGTCCTCATGGACAATTTTGTTTGATGATGATATTAATAGGTATGTAGAAAAAAATTTAATATTTTGATAAAATAGTTATTTTAAGTGGATTACTTCATTCAATCACTTAATGAAAATATATTGTATAATCCAAGCTCTCATGGTGTTTAGATCTTGGGAATTACTGGGTTAGGTTCAAGTTGCTTTCTAATATAAGGTTTCTATAATAAAACACCTTAAAGAAGAAATCCATAACATTTGGCAGAATTCTGGCAAACCCCTGTTGTCGCTACAATTTGGAAAATACTGGGTTAGGTTTGAGTTTCTTTCTAACCTAGGGATTTTATAATGATCTTCAATTATCTAGGGGTTAGGTTCTAGTTGGGTCTGTCATTATCTAATCAATGTAAATTCATGCACAGCAAAGAAAACCCATGTTTGAAAGCTGATAAGGAAGGATTCAAGTTGGTGAAGAAGCAGGCAGTATAGAAAGAGACCCTTTGGGTTGTTGGTTATGAAAGAACCCATTCTCCTATTATATTACCTCATCCAAAGAATCTAAATTAGATGGTCCATATTGTTGAGATTCTGATGAGGAATATTTTGTAGGCAAACCCTTGTTTGATGATGAGATGGAAAATGCATGCATTTATCCATTTCATGAAGAGTTGGATGTTATATTTGAAATAAATAATCATAGTTTTGGGGGCCCCATATATGATTCATATAGTGAAGCATCTAATGAGGAACCTGAATATTTGGAACCTATAGAGCAACCAAGCATCCACTCTACAGGATCTCCAAGAACTAACATCATTATATCTCTACTCATTCGATTTCCTACAAAGTGTTGTAGCTTTCTTAATGCTCCTCTTTGTTTGTCATTTAGGTTCAAATTAACAATGAAATCAATAAGTCCAGGCAAATCTTCTAGTATATCTCCTTTATAGTAATGGAAAAATAATGATGTTAGTTCTCTGGAGATCCTGTAGAGTGGATGTAAATGTTGGCTCAAAATCATACACTGGTTTGCATTAGTGTCCAACGAAGGTGTTCTATTATAGTCCAAGCATTATCATATTCAATGGCTTTCCCTCATGTTGGTAATCCATGTGTTTCCCCTGTCCAGTGGACAACCCCGCTGTTGTATATGTTATCCATTCGATTTGATGCATAGCTCAGATACATATAGACATGGATGTTCTAAATGACATGAAGAAAAATCTAATCATCCATAAATCGAGTTAGATCAATTTTGAAAACTGAGTGGTTAATCAAATTCATTCCAACATTGAAAAACCCTTTATAATCATATAAGGGTGGGGGATTCATCTAATTCAAGTCAGATTTCTAATTGTTGTAACAAAATCTTGGCGCGTAATAAAGAGTGGGAACTATTTCTGAAGGTAAACCACTGCTCTATTCGAGTCGAGTATTCACATAGAACTGCTCCCTACTCCCTTGCAGCTCCGATGATGGGTGGGATACGGTGAGCCAAGAGATAATGTTTCCCCTAGCTCTCATCTATTCTAATGTAATTTGGAAATCTAGGGCATCTAAAATTTCAGTTTGGAATTGATGTGGTTGTAGATGTTTTCCCACAAATACACAACAAACATCACAACATGCCCAAAAAAACTAAAACCCTGAACCGGTTGCATGCCCAAAAACCCTTGTCACAGCATGCCCAAAAAATGAGGTGATGCTTACCCATTGAGCCATGAGATCCAAATAAAAAACGTGAGCTCCAAACGTGAACCGTGAGCTCCAAATTTGAACTGTGAGCTCCAAATCGAAACTGTGAGCTCCAATTCTCAACCGTGAGCTCCAATTCTGAACCCTGAGCTCCATCGGAGCTACTCCAAAATTCACAAAAATGTCCAAATTGCATAGAACTGTCCAAAACGAGTCGCAACAATGTCGATATAGACTATTTATTTTTTATTATATTTTTTTATTATATTATATGTATTTTATTTTTATTATATATTATTTTATTTTATATGTATTGCCATAATAGTAATTTTTTATTAGGTATAGTATTTTTAACTTAGCTATATGTATTTTTTAGTATATGTATTTTTAACTTAGGAATAGTATTTTTTATTATAATATGATGATGATGATGGTGATCTCAGCTAATCCTACAATCTGACCTAATCATTATCGTTATGTTGATCATCATCATCATCATCGTCATCGTCGTCGTCATCATCATCGTCATCATTGTCATTGTCGTCTTCAACATCGTGGTCTTCATTATCATGACCCTCATCATCATCGTCATCATCGTCTTCATCATCATCATGATGGTAATGGTGATGATGATGATGATGATGAATGCAATGATGACCATAATCACCATCATCATCGTCATCAACGTCATTGTCATCATCATCATTATCTTCATCATCATCGTCATGACCCTCATTGTCATCATCATCATCACCACCATCATCGTCATCCTCATGATGATGATGGTAATGGAGATGATTACGATGATGATGATGATGATGATGATGATGGAAATGTTGATGATCACCATCATCTTCATCAACATCATCACCATGATGATGATGATGATGATGATGATGATGATGGTAATGGCGACGACGACGGTGATGATGACGATGATGGTGATGATGATGATGAAGAGGACTATGATGATGAAGATGATGATGATGATAATGATGAAGAGGAAGATGATGATAATGATGAATTTGATTATGATGATGATGTTCCATAATCAATGTCATCGTCATCATCATCATCCTATTCATCATTATCATCATCATCCTCATCATCATCATCATCATCATCATCATCGTCCTCATCATCATCATCATCATCCTCATCATCATCATCATCATCATCACCATCATCACCATCATCGTCATCATCCTCCTCATCATCGTCTTCATAATCATGACCCTCCTCCTCCTCCTCATCATCATCATGTCCTAACAACAACATAGTCAATGGCTTCTAAAAAAATGTCCTATGGTAGTCTTTTGGAAGGTTAATTTCTACACATATCCACATATAGGTAGTGATATGAACTTTTCACCAACATTAAGAATAAGTAAAACTTACTGTACTTCAAAGATACTTGTTTTGTAATCCACCAACATTAAGAATAAGTAAAACTTAGTTTACTTCAAATATTAATTTTCGAAAAAAATTGCATAATACTGGTAAACCTTTCAATCAAAAAGTGATGAGAAGGAAATTGTTTGATATAGCCAATAAAATGAAAGGAATTTTTTGTATTCTTAAAATACTTCTTATATCTAATAGATTCCCTGACTTCTAGAACTATGGGTCCCAAATATATGTTCAATAGAGAGATGCAAACCTAAGAGGAATAAAGACATCCTAACTTGAATAAAGAACCTTCACATTAATTAGGGAAGAACCATCTACATAACAACACATCCCTATCTTGGATAAATGAAAATATAGATTTGAAGGATGATTGAAAAGTTGAGCATGTGTGCATGGTGATGATGATGTTGGTGATGATTATCATCATCATGAGGATGACGATGATAATGATGACGATGATAATGATGTTGATGATGATGAAGATGATGATGTTGATGTTGATGAGGATGATTATGATTATGATGTTGATGTCGATGATGACAATGATGATGATGATGATGATGATGATTGTTAAATTTTCATATGCTAAGCTAGATCATTGGTATTTCATTTCTATTTCATAACAAAAGCATATAAATAGGATCACTGAAAGATAGACAAGCACAACCATACAAAAGGAACACAAATATTTATCCTGGGAAAACCCTAAAGGGAAAAACCCAGCAAAAGCTTCCTCAATATAGATTCCCCAAAAAGGTAAAAGGATAAAACCAACAAGGAGATCAAAAACCTGATCCTCCTCCTTCTCCAGATACTTCTCTCCTCCACAAGTGTGCTACACAAGTGAGTGTGTGTGTTCAAATGAGGAGATCTACACCTCTATTTATATTCATCTGTTCACTTCAATTAACTCATCCGACATGTAGGCTCGAGTTAATCATGTAGGCTCGAGTTACACATGTAGGCTCAAGTAACCACATTGGGGTGCTAATGACCCACCTTTACAATTAGAGGGGACAACCTCATGACTCTTATTAGTTCTTCCGATTAGAAGCATCGAGGTACAAGATAATACAAGTGGTTCTCTCGATAGGATCATCGGGGACCACAAAAGATACATATAGAATATTCTTTGAAGTTACAATATTTCAACACTCCCCCTTAACAAGAAGGGTATTCTACAACAACATAAACAACAACAATAGTAGGAGAGAGATAGAGGACATCATCAGCATCATCTGGGTAACACATCTATAAATCATTGGAATCTTTTCAACATCATATAGTCTTCGTCTTCCATATTCAACGACAACAACTCTTTGATCAGCATCAGCATCTTTTGACCTTTTGATCAGCAACATCTTCAACACTTTGACCTTTCGATCAGCAACACCTTCAGCAACATCTTCAGCACGTTGAACTTTCGATCAGCAACATCTTCAGTACTTAGACCTTTCAATCAGTAGCAACATCTTCAGCACTTTGACCTTTCGATCAGCAACATCTTTAGCGTTTTGACCTTTCAATCAGCAACAATATCTTCAGCATTTTTATCTTTCGATCAGCAACAACATCTTCAACATTTTGATCAGCAACATCTTCAGCACTTTGATCTTTCGATCAGCAACAACATCTTCAACATTTCGATCAGCAACATCTTCAGTACTTTGATCTTTCGATCAGCAACAACATCTTCAACATTTCGATCAGCAACATCTTCAGTACTTTGATCTTTCGATCAGCAACAATTTCTTTAGCATTTTGTTATTTCGATCAGCAACATCATCATATCCTGATCAGTAACATCGTGATCAACACCATCATCATACTTCAATTCTTGAACAGCATCATCATCATCATATTCTGATCTTTTGATCAGTACGTCGTCATCATCACATACTGATCAGTACGTCATCATCATCATACTCTGATCTTTCGATCAGTGCATCATCATCATCATACTCTGATCTTTCGATCAGTACATCATCATCATGCTTTGATCTTTTGATCAGTGTACATCATCATCATCACGCTCTAATATTTCGATCAGTACATCGTAATCATCATCATACTCTGATCTTTCGATCAGTACATCATCATCATCATACAAACATCAACATCATCAAAACATCAACATGATCCTTCCTTTCTGAATGACAGGATTTAGGTCTTTGTGGAGTTACCAATGATCCTTCCTTTTGGAATTATGGGATTTAGGTCTTTACGGAGTTACTAATGATCCTTCCTTTTGGAATTATGGGATTTAGGTCTTTACGGAGTTACTAACGATCCTTCCTTTCGGAATTACGGGATCAACACATTTTTGGAACTCAGACAATCCTTCCTATTGGAATTACGGGATCAACACATCTGTGGAACTAAGACAATCCTTCCTATTGGAATTATGGGATCAATTCAACGATCCTTCCTTTTGGAATTACAGGATTTAGGTCTTTACAGAGTTACTAACGATCCTTCCTTTCGAAATTACAGGATCATCACAGATGTGGAACTCAGACAATCCTTCCTATTGGAATTACGAGATCAACACATCTGTGGAACTCAGACAATCCTTCCTATTGGAATTACGGGATCAATTCAATGATCCTTCCTTTCGGAATTACGGGATTTAGGTCTTTACGGAGTTACTAACGATCCTTCCTTTCAGAATTACGGGATCAACACAGATGTGGAACTCAGACAATCCTTCCTCTAGGAATTACGGGATCAACACACGTTCTCGAGTATCGAAGTCACTAGATCAGTTCTGAACCGAAGTTCAAGGATGATACAATCCTACCACATTCACGGGGACCGAGATCTCTCGATACATTTTGAACCGAGGTTCAAGGATGATGCAATCCTACCACTTTCACGGGGGCCAAGACCTCTAGATACATTTTGAACCGAGGTTCAGGGATGATGCAATCCACCACTTTCACGGGGGCCGAGACCTCCAAATACATTTTGAACCGAGGTTCAGGGATGATGCAATCCACCACTTTCACGGGGGTCGAGACCTCTGGATACATTTTGAACCGAGGTTCAGGGATGATGCAATCCCACCACATTCATGGGGGCCGAGACCTCCGGATACATTTTGAACCGAAGTTCAGGGATGATGCAATCCTACCACATTCACGAAGACCAAAGTCACTGGATCTATTTTGGACAGATGTCCCAGGATGATACAATCCCTCTTCATTCTCGAGGACCGAGGTCACTGGATCACTTTTGGACAGATGTCCTGGGATTATACAATCCCTCTTCATTCTCGAGGACCAAGACCACCGAATCACTTTAGGGCAAGTGCCCAGGGATGATACAATCCCACTTCCACATCACTACTCCCCCTTTAAAGGAAGGTCTTTCCGAACAACACCAAGCTTGTCTCGAAAGTGTTCGAACTTTACTCGAGACAAAGGCTTCATTAGCACATCATCATCTAAACCATCATCATCTACATCTTCAGTATGTGAATAATGAACTATCATCAGGTCACCATCATCTGCATCTACAGTATGTAAATAATGAAACATCATCATTTCTATATTCAGTATAGAAATACTGAATCACCATCATCTGTATCTACAGTATGTAAATACTGAAACATCATCATCTGCATCTTTATCTTGAATGTAAAAATATCGTATTTCTATGTGTTACGACGGAACACAGGGTTCTCTATTATCACAACTCTCGTAGTATCCATCTTCAGTTCAAAGAGACCTGATATCATCTTCCAAAGCCATATGGCTTCACAACTTAGCAGAGCAATCTATTATGTATTCTGCTTCAGCCATGCTACGAGAAACACTGGACTGTTTTTTGCTAAACCATGAACTCATAGCAGACCCCAAACAAAAGCATCTACCTAATGTTCTTTTCCTATCTGAGATACTTCTAGCCCAATCTGCATCTGTGTAGCCACACAATCTATACTCATGGCTACCATCATAATATAAACCAAAGTCTATAGTCCCTTTCAGATATCTCATCACATGTTTTGCAGTTACTAGGTGAACCCATCTTGGTTGAACAAGATATTGACTTAAGGTGTTCACAGCAAAACAAATGTCTGGTCTGGTATTTGTTAAGTGCATCAATGACCCAATGATCTGTCTGTAATGAGTCATATCCACTAACTCTGATGAGTCATCAGCTAACAGCTTCAGGTTGGAGTCCATGGGTGTGGCCATGACTTTGCATTCCAACATATTGAATCTCTTCAATATCTCTACCGCATACTTTCCCTGGTTGAGAAATATTTCTTCTAAACTTTTCCATACTTCCAGACCTAGGAAATAATGCATTAACCCAAGGTCTTTCATATCAAATTCTTCTGCTAGTTTCTTCTTTCTTTCCATGACCTGTTTCTCATTCCCTGTCAAGGATAAGTCATCCACATATAATAATAGGATGACAATTTCATCTTATACAACCTTGAGATAAAGGTTAGGATCAGCTTTACCCTTGGTAAATCCCATGCTCGACAAGAAACTATCTATTCTTCCATACCAGGCTCTGGGAGCTTGCTTCAGGCCATAGAGGGCCTTTTTCAACTTGCATACGTGATTCCATCTGGCTTCAACTTCAAATCCTCATGACTATTCGATGTATAACTCTTTCTCAATCATACCATTAAGGAAGGATTTCCTTTACTTCACCATGGAAGAAACTACCATGATAGTTCTGAAGGAAGTGTACCTTGCTTCCTGGAGTAAGTGTCTCTTCAAAATTAATTCCCTCTTTCTGAAAGAAACTTCTGGCCACAAATCTTGCTTTATACTTCTCGATACTTTCGTCAGCTGTATATCCATTTGGAGGATACAATACTCTTTCCTTCTGGTTTGGGAACTATATCCCATACATCATTCTAGTATTCCTTCATCATAACATCTTCCATGAGTTTGTCTTGTCAGATCATCAACATATCCTAGTCTTCTGCATTCAACTTTGAAGGTTGGAACCCACTTTACTCTTGCTAAATTCTCAATCCATCAAGAAGTTGTCCATCATGTCGTACCGTGTCAAACTCAGATATCTTATGTAGTCACTCCCCCTGAAGTGGAGTATTATCTTCCTTCTTCATTCTGTACAGGTGGTTCTATGCTTGATATATACTGGTCAATAGAGTATGTCTTGTCATAGTCTATTCTTTCTGAGGAAAATCATGAACCTTTCTTTGTACACTTCCCTTTATGTACATCATTTCCCATGATCAACTGTTATTCTTTGATCATAGTTTCTTTTATAGCATTCTTTTCTTCATCTTGAGTTATCTCTCATACCCATGGTGGTCTTCATCCTTTGAGGTGGATCTACCGCTCTCTGAAGCTCTTTCTTCCGTCATGGTGTCTCTGACACTGGGAGCTTCAGATTCATGTTTATTGAATTGTCATCACTTGTTCTTCGGAACAAGTCTCGTCCTTCTTTTCTTGTAGGAGGTTGTACAGGACCTTTCCTACAATTCAAATGCACCAGTTGCATGGTTAGAACTATTTCATAAAACATATGCATAATGACAAATTCTTATGCATCATGCAACTATTTAGCCAATACAACATTCATCCATATCTCATGGAAACTTTCTAGATGCCTTCCACCTCTATCATGACATCATTGAGATTGTGCACTAATCCAATATGTCAGCAAAGAGGTTTCATTCTAGATAAGTAGCAATGGAGATATGTATAGCACCATGAGCTACTTACCGATCACATGCATATTAGTAGTATACAGTCATTAATGCAAACAATCTATCATGCATAACACATCAACTGAATATAATCAAATGCATAACAAAACAATATCATTAAATGACAATTGAATACTTATCTTTTATTTGTTTCGTGCGTAGACTCCATCTTGATCATTCTGCTTTATCACATTCTTCATTCATGAAATCATCATTTCTTATCCAAATGATAAGATGAATAAGTGGTTCTTCAAGAATTGAGTTTTTCATATTCCTCATCGCTTGAGGGATCTTCTTTGAATGGTGAGAGCTTGATCTTCAATTGCTCGCATATTCTTCTTCTCTTCTTATTAGTCGATCTGAAAGTAATCACTTACTTCTAGCATACATTCTTCGCATGAATGAATCCCATGATCATGGAAGGCCATTCAAGGTGGCTATCACCACTTCTGCATTCTCTGCTTCTTCTTCTACCGCTTCAAGATGTTATGCATTCCGGATCTTCACATTCTTCAACTGTTTTCTCAAATCCATCTTCTGAATTATGTTCTTATCTTCAAATAGCTTGATCAAGGAATCAAACATCTTCGGTGTCATTAGGGAAGACACTTGTGGCAAAAGTTGATCCGTGATTGAATCAACAATGATCTTCTTGGCCTTGATCAAGTTCTTCTTGTGTAAGGCTTTGAGTCTCATCTCCCTCTAGAACGGGAACCTCTCTACTCATGTAGGTGTCCAATTCATTTTCTTCAGAGAGATCAAATACTTCCATGCATGGAAGTTTTTCAATCTTATCATCAAGCTGATGTGATAGATCAATTTGAAATGAGAACCTCAAATGCAAATAGCAAAAGATTAGATCTTACCGATTTGAGGTGTCCGTCCTGCTTCCGAAGCTGGCTGATCTAGGTTTTTTCAGAGAAACCCTAATTTTAAAAACTTGGAATATTTCATATATAATTGGATAGAAATATATATCTCTTCAAATGGAGAGGTCCAATGTACTCCTTTTCTGAAAATAGTGGAGGGAATCTCCCAGAACAAGAAGCCCTAGTTTTCCAATTTCTTCTGCAGAAATTCCTGTTACTGTTTTTGTGATATCTCTGAAATTACTGCTCCTATATGTCTAAAATTTCTCACTAAGGTAACCTCGCATGTTACTGATCCAAAAAAATAGGTTTCATCAGAATTGGCTTCACCAATTGGTATTTATGATCATTTTCCCAAGGTGACCTGTTACAGGACTGTTCAGAACAGTGAAGTTGTACAGAATGCCACGTGTCACTGGTTCATCATCAGGTTCTGAAATTCGGATCACAGAAATTAAAATCTGTACTATTTCTGGAACATCTTCAGGAATTCCATTTGGACCTCTGTATCCCACGTTGCATCAATTCTCCCTAGGTGTCCTGTTTAGGGATGAATTCTGGAAGAGGCTGGAACCCTAACTTGGAGGGGTCATATCTCCCAGAATATAGCGAATCTGAGGATGAATTTTGGACACAGTGTAAATAAGGATGTTATATTCCTCCTTTTCCATTTTCAAATCCTGATACTTCATCAATATCAGGATATAGAAAATGTACCAAAAATTAGCAGTTTTAGTATTCAGGGTTTTTCCAGATCGGGGTCAAACTAGGGTTTGACTTTCCCGGAGTTTCACCCAACCAAATTTCTTGATCCAGGTCTCTAAAATTCTATTTTGATGAGGATAAAAATCCTATGCTTGGATCACTAAAAAATTATTCTTCTGTAGAAAGCCCTAATTTTCCGCACCAAAACTGAAAATGCTCGGAATCGAATTCCGCTTCGATAGAAAGATGCGCCCTTCAATGGAGAGTCAATCTAGCCTTCTTTTGCTGATTGATCATGGATAGAGACCCAAAAAATAATAAGCCCTATATTCTTTAGCTGCATAATTTCTTCTTTTAGGGTGGCTCTGATACCATGTTAAATTTTCATATGCTAAGCTAGATCATTAGTATTTCATTTCGATTTCATAACAAAAGCATATAAACAAGATCACTGAAAGATAGACAAGCACAACCATACAAAAGGAACGCAAATATTTATCCTGGGAAAACCCTAAAGGGAAAAACCCAGCAAAAGCTTCCTCAATATAGATGCCCCAAAAAGGTAAAAAGGTAAAACCAACAAGGAGATCAAAGCCTGATCCTCCTCCTTCTCCAGCTACTTCTCTCCTCCACAAGTGTGCTACACAAGTGAGTGTGTGTGTTCAAATGAGGAGAGCTACACCTCTATTTATATTCATCCGTTCACTTCAATTAACTCATCCGACATGTAGGCTCGAGTTACACATGTAGGCTCAAGTAACCACACTGGGGTGCTAATGACCCACCTTTACAATTAGAGGGGACAACCTCATGACTCTTATTAGTTCTTCCGATTAGAAGCATCGGGGTACAAGATAATACAAGTGGTTCTCCCGATAGGATCATCGAGGACCACAAAAGATACATATAGAATATTCTTCGAAGTTACAATATTTCAACAATGATGATGATGATGATGATGATGATGTTGATGATGATGATGATGTTGATGACGACGATGACAATGATGATGATGATGATCATCATCATCATCATCATCATGAGGATGACGATGATAATGATGATGATGATGATGAAGATGATAATGATGATGATGTTGATGATGATGATGATGATTATGATGTTGATGTTGATGATGACAATGATGATGATGATGATGATGATTATCATCATCATGAGGATGACGATGATAATGATGACGATGATGATGAAGATGATGATGATGATGGTGATGATGATGACGATGATGATGAAGATGATGATGACGATGATTATGATGTTGATGATGACTATCATCATCATGAGGATGACGATGATGATGATGACGACGATGATGAAGATGATGATGATGGTGATGATTATCATGAAGACAACGATGATGACGATTGCCTTATGATGATGAGGATGAAGATGTGTGATGATGACGACGCCGATGATGAAGATGATGATGTGTGATGATGACGACGATGATGATGAAGACCATGATGATGTTGATGATGATGAAGATGACAATGATGACAACGACGACGATGATGATGATGTTGATGATGATGATGATGATGATGATGTTGATGCCAACAATGAAAATTATGATGATGATGATGTTGATGGTGATGGTGATGGTGATGATGATGATAGTGATGTTGTTGATGACGACGAAGAAAATGATGATGATGATGTTGATTATCATCATCATGAGGATGACGATGATAATGATGATGATGATGATGAAGATGTTGATGATGATGATGATGATTATGATGTTGATGTCGACAATGAAAATGATGATGATGATGATGATGATGGTGATGGTGATGATGTTAGTAAATATTTAAAAAAAAAAGATAAAATAATAGTTCTAATTAAATATTTACCTTTCAATATATTTCATTGTCTTCTTCATCCACGTCATCGTCTTCTTCATCCAATTTATCATCTGTATCATCAGATAAATAGTCAACATTATAAGGATTGGCCATATCATCATCGTCATCATCATCAGTTATGCTCATCGTGTCATCGTCGGAATAATCTTCATCCATTAGAGGAAATTTCAACTCAAAATGGGCCTTTTAACTTTTATTCAAATTCCATGTCATCATGTGTTAGCCAATGAAATTGCTTTAAATTTGAAATACCGTATAGGTCTTAAACACTTTTTTAATATAAATTTGGGGATAGGTATCATAAAAAAAACTACTTTTTTTGTTTATATTTTTGACATATCTCCCCGTGTTTTTACTCAAATTTTGATAGGGAGAGCTCGTTGGATGCGGAATTAAATTCTGCATCCAACGAGTACCCACTCGGCATACTTTTGATGGACCCTGCTACCCAAAAAACAATAAATACCTGAAAAAATGGAATGATGATGTCATCATTCCATTTTTTCAGGTATTTCTTGTTTTTTGGGTAGCAGGGTCCATCAAAAGTATGCCGAGTGGGTACTCGTTGGATGCAGAATTAAATTCCACATCCAACGAGCTCTCCCGATCGAAATTTGAGTAAAAACATGGGGAGATATGTCAAAAATACAAACAAAAAAGTAGTTTTTTTCTTTTCTTCCTCCAAAATTAATAAATATTATTTTATTATTTTAACTATTATTTTATTAGTTCATTTTAGAAGGCCCATTTTGAGTTGAAATTTCCTCTAATGGACATTGTCTTCTACATCATCTGATTCAACTATTTCTTGGACATCTTCTGTTGGATTATCATTGTCAGCTAACTCATGTTGATACTGCTCTTCATCATCATATTATTCTTCCAAAGAACCTTCTTCATTACCATCATCTAGGTTATACTTTACCGGCCTTCCCCTTGGATCGTGTCTCACAACAAACGACCAACCCGCTTTACCTGGAACCTCTAAGTAAAATACTTGTTCACATTGGCTTGGAAGAACATAAGGCTCTGTTCCTGGCTCAAACAACCTTGTGTTTACCATGGTAAATCCATTATCATGTTCAATAATAGTTCTATCGGGATCACGTTGATTCAATCATAACCTGTACCATTTGAAAACGAATAGAACTACCTTAAAGGATTTTAAGTTACACTATATAATATCTTCCAAATACCCATAGTATCGATTTTCTAAGACTTCTAGATGTCTGTTAGTTCTAGATGAAACATTGGTAACCTCAAAGACAGCCGAAACTCCAGAATATGATGTGTTCTTTGTTTCATCCAATTTTTTGATCCGATATCTACCTCCATTGCAGACCATAGCCTTATGGTGTTTTAACTACAATAAGCAATACATGAAAAGATTGCAAAACCATTCAGTCCTTATGCAACAATACATGGAAAAGAAGAACATGTACATCAAAAAAGTAATTTGCAAAATAAAAGATTTAGAGGGATTGATTAATTATATTCTTGCCATTTTATCTTTTACACCATATGCCAAATCGATTTCCCTTTCTATTAGATTGTTATCTCCATTGTGTTGTGCTACTTTTACCAATGAATCCACACCTTCCCATGATATTCCATGACCTGATTGTGTGCATCGTTCAATCCATACCTTCATCCAGTCAATATTGTTTGCGATGTATAAATGAATTGCATCCCATTCTCGACCAACTGTTTAATGAAAATAACCATTAAAATGAAAGAAAGGTGTAAATCTCCTAAACAAAGTATATGCTATTAATTGAAGCAATTATGACTAGAAAATACAATTAGAATATGAAGGATATAATAAACATCCACTAGCTAATAATTACCTTTCAGCTTCCTCAATCTACATTTCCCCTTCAGTTGCTCCCCTTCAAATTTGTTATTGGAGTCCGGATCACAAATGCAATGTAAATTGAGCTTTGACGCTAAAATAGGAAGATATTCACTAACATACAACATGTTTTGGTATACCATATATCCTTCCATCATAGAACCCTCTGCATGTGCTCATTCTCTCACCAAAACCTTCATAAATTTCAAGTGCCTCTCAACCATCCACATGGACCTTGAGTGCACAGTTCCACACAACTGAATCTCCTCAACTTGGTGTATGAGGTAGTGTTCCTGTGCATTGAAAAATTCTGATGGTAGATGCTTCTACATTTCACACATGAGAGGAGGAATTTCTCTCCTCCAATACTTATATCTTCTTTATGGATTTCTTTAGATGTCAACCATCTACAAGTGACACAAAACAATAACGATATTTAACAAAAATAAACATTAAATTACAATATATGCTGAAATAGTGCACAAAAAACAATATAAATTATACAAGAACTAAAGAAACACTAAGCACATGCAAGTAATCGCTAGTTACCTCATATATTTACCAAGGTTATATATAACTTGTTTGACATTGTTGTCGAAGTTTTCCGGGAGAGAGAGAGGTAGAACATACTGTATCAATATACAAACCACACCATTTATTAAACAAAGAGTATACAAACAAGAAAAAATTATATGGACATAAAAATAATAATTACCTTGATGAAGACATGCTAATCATGTGTTTTGACCCCCACAAAATCACCTTTTTTTATTATGATATTCTTCAAGTTTGTACAAAATCCAGTGGGAAATTTAATTTTCCGCATTACTTCTTTGACAACATTGCTTTGTTGCTCCGTAAACATCCATGAAATTGAGTTTATATTAACTTGTTCTCCATTGGTATGAAATTGGATGACGTCTTTCATTCCATGGTTGCTTTCTTGAATGTCTTTGCAAGCTTTCACAAATTTATCTTTCTCCATCCTTAGCTCTAGTAGTCACCATAAGGTTTCAGTAACATTCTTTCCAATATGCATTGTATCAATCAAATCGGCAATTTGTAGGTGCTTATAGTAGGGCAACCTGCTAAATTGAATATGATAACTTTTCATTCCTCGTGGAAGCCCATTAATGCCTTCATGATCACGATGGACATCATGAATATTAGTTTATAAATAAATTACATCATAAATCAAATATGGACACTACAACAAACAACTCATAATAAAAACTAAAATACATAACAATTCCTATACGATGATCCATAAGTACCATGATGACGATTTCTATTGTATTGCATCTTCCAAAGGTGAGGTGTCATTCTCCATGGTTTTAATGCAGTCTCCTGCTTCCCATTGAAAAGATTTCTTTTAGTTGTTCTATACCTATGATTCTTAGAGAGGAAATTCCTATACTCATCAAACACCTCCTTTCTTAAGCTTTTTGAACGACGAGATTTTATCTTAGGACCACAAACTAGACATGCAAATTTACCCTTTGTATGAAGACCCACAATATTTAGATATGGAATATCTATGTCAAATATATTCATATATAAACTATTCTAACTACTCCTTATCATTAAATGCAATTAAAGTGGAACTTAAAATTACAAACCACAAAATGAAGTTAACCGAGGGGCATCGTGTATTGTCCATACAACCATTGCATCGAATTGAAATTGCCTTTGTCGTATTGGTCTAGATATGTCATACATAGTTATGACATTCCTTAACTTAAGTAGCTCATCTATAAGAGGTTCGATGTATACATTCATATCTTTGACTTGGAACTTACATGATTCATTTGAAGTACATATAAAATATATCATTATGAGAACCATTAATATATATAAACCATGCACAAGAGTAAAATAATAGATATATATATGAAATTAAGAAACATAATACGACAAATGAGATGCCGCAACTACATTATAAATAAAATAGTTTTCGACCAAAAAAACCTGGAATAATCATCGACAACATTATGTGCTCCCTCTTTATTGACAACCATGGAGGAATGTTATTGTTAATAAAAAAAATAGGCCACACCGTGTAAATGGATTTCATCTGTGAAAATGAATTAACACCATCTGCTACCAAAGAAATCCTAAGATTATGTGGTTCTTCTTTAAAGTGAGGCCACTTTTCCTCCATATCTCTAAAAGCAGAACCATCTGCAGGCATTCGGATAACATCATCTTGACTTCTGTTCCTAGCATGGTAATCCATAAATTGTGCTATGTTTTTTCAACTGAATAGTCATTGCAAATGTGGAATGATGGGAATATAATGAAGAACCTTTTCAGGCACCTTTTTTGTTACTTTATCTGTACAATATCTACTTACATGACATTCCGGACATTCTATTGCAAATTCATGCTGATTATAATATATAACATGGTAATCAGGGCATGCATGAATTTATTCATAATGCATTCCAATCTCTTTCATGATGGAAGATAAATCTCGATATGTGCGAGGTAAAATATTTGATGGTGGTAACAAAAATTCATCTATCAAGCTACAAAAAAATAAAAATAAAAATCGTTAATGTAATAAATAAATAATATTAACGAAACATGCTTCATCAATACAATGATCAATAATGATTTAACAATACAATTATTAGAGGAATACAAATAAAATTTATCATGATCCTATATATGTGATGGATTATTTTACAACCTTAGAATCTGTGTGATTGCAATATTTGAATGACCATTCATAACCTCCAAGTTCATTATCAACAATACAGTAGAGAGAAGATTTGTTTTGGAGCCTTCATAAAGGGGTTCATATGCCTTATCGAGAAGAGGTATATCTTGAACATCATCAAAGTCATCATCATTTTCATTATCAACGTCATCATCATCATCCATTCTAATGTTAAATGAATCATAGATCAATGTATTTGTACCATCATCTTCAATTACATTATCGGTATGATCATCTTGTTCAATATG
The DNA here is from genome assembly GCA_001517045.1 of Pseudotsuga menziesii. Classification (NCBI taxonomy): domain Eukaryota; kingdom Viridiplantae; phylum Streptophyta; class Pinopsida; order Pinales; family Pinaceae; genus Pseudotsuga; species Pseudotsuga menziesii. Next base: position 20,610 of record LPNX010003252.1, read on the forward strand.
ATCATTCACTTGTTCTCCATTAAACATACACGCTGCATGATCCTGATCCTGAACTTGTTCTGAAAGCACTTCCTCTGGATCATATGTTGTAGGGTGTCTTTCCTTTAATATAAATACATGGAAACACCAATAGATATACATTAATATATGAAAAATAAAAATAATACATACAATTACCAAAAAAATGAATATAATAAACTTTATAATGCTAAACCTACAAATGGACTATATTCGTTCCCCCCCTTAGCGTGTCCATGTTCCCTGCAATGCTTTGTGGCTGTTGAGATCAATATTCTTCTCCTCTTAAATCCCCTGCATTGAGTACACGTACAGTAACATTTGCCATCACCCCTTAGTTTCGCTACATCCCATAGTCTAGCAAGCAATTGTCGGTTGTCTTCGTTTGGATCCAGAATATTTCTATTTGACATTTTGTCACAAAATTCGTTAATGAATATCTTAAAAAATCAAATTCCATGCATCAACATTTTGTCAAACGGAGAGAATTTGAAGAATAAAAAATTCCCAGCAAACTATCTATCGATGAAAAACAAAAAAAATTCCCACAACCGCCTGTGAAGAATAAAACAATTCCTAAAAAATTCTGTCGAGGAACAAATAATTTTCACAAATCGCCTTCGCTTCTACAACAAACATGTCGAAATGTTTAAAACAATTTATATTTATAATGGCCATGCATCGGATATTCGACACCTTGAACATAGTTACCCTTGAAAATATGGGACCATAAATTTAAAATCATGTAAACCTTACATTTTTTTTTTTTAAAAACCTATACATCCCGTCGGATCACTGACGCTAAGGGTTTGGAGATCCGACACTATTGGGTTCATAGACCGTCGGTTATCCGACACCCTACCGTCAGATATCCGACATCCGACCATCGGAGATTCGACACTTAAGGGTCGGATATCCGACACTCTAGGAGTCAGATATTCGACGCCTTTGTGTCAGATATTCGACGGTGCTATAAATATTTTTTGATCGGCATTCTTTTTAGTGATTGTTGTCCGACAAATCCGTGCAAAATGTCAAATGACATCGGATTTCGGGTTCAAATCCTGTTGTGAGAGAATTATAATCAATGCAACTAAGTTTGTGTACGAAGTTAAAACTTGGAAATTATTCCACCACGGATAAAGGGCTAGCCTCTTCTAGATAATAACCTTGAAAATATGTTTTCACATACAAGACTTCAAAAGATGTAGGCTTGAAATGACCAAAATTGCCCCAAAGTATCATTAACTAAGGATCAACAATCCCCTATCAATTAAATTTTAGAAAAGGTTTGATAAATAAAACATGATTCAAAACAAGGAATTGTAGAATAATTGGAATCAATTTTTTAACATTTCAACCTTTCTCCCCAATGCAAATGATTATCAGACTAAAAAAATCCACACCTAATCAAACAATTTGAAAATGAAACAAAAAGTAATCTAATCTAAATAAATTAAAGCAAATGAGGCTTTATGATTATGACTAACATCTCATGTAGAAGAATATGTGTTTAAAATTTTGTAGTAGAAAATAATTTTTGATTGTAATAGGGGTGATAAATAGTGGATCATATCAATTTGATTGATATTATTATTCACCACATGACATATTGAGCTAATTGAAGCCCTAAATTAAAATAAATGTAAAATAATTGTAAAAATAGGCTTTAACAAATTGTCTTATGCAAAAAAAGTGGTATTTGTTGTCGTGTTTGTAGAATCAAAGGAATTTGTTATTGTAAAGAGAGTAATTATATGAATTCATAAAATAAAAATGTATTGAATTGATTATAATAAAACTCTTAAATAAATTTATTCTCCTTCGGTTGAAGGATTACAATCAACATTGTTATTTGTCGCATAAAGTTGTTTAGGACAATTAGGCCTTTCTTTATTAAAGATTATGTATACTAAACTAAAATGTGTGCAGTTTGTTACAACACAAATATGAGAAAACCACTTTTTGCATATCCGGGAAAGATCAAAATTTGTGTGTAATGAAGATGTTCTAATTTTAATTACTTTGTGTCATGTCAAAATATTCTTTCTCTTAAAACTTGGAAAAGAATTAATTTAAAACATTTCATGACAAGATCATTATAATTTAAAACTAAATACATAATTCAAACATGAATGCCTTGAACCAATAAAATAATAATCGAGATCATGAATAACATAAAGTGAAAAAGGATAAAAATACTTCTTTGAATGCATATGAAGAAGCATCGTTTCCAACTTGGACTTGGCTTGTCATCGCAAATATTTTATTGAAGAAAACCAAAAGAGAAATCTAATTATTAAAGAAATGATCAAAATTAATCTATTCTACACCTACTCCTACACTACTTTGAAAGTAAACAAAAACTAAGTATAATCAAATTTACAATGGAGCCAATCAAGTAACTTTAAACCTATAAGAAAAAACAATTGATGCATAAGAAATAAAAATATTAAAAATGGTTATCCAAAAATTGGAAAAACTAAACTAAGCTTCTTTTTTACAAAGAAATGAAAATGACATGGAAAATTTTTCAAAAATGATTGTTCCAACCATAAATAAATTGGATCATAAAAAGTGGGTTGGAAATTATTAAGATTGTGATTTTGAAAGAATTTCATCAAAATGGAAAGTGAATAATATTTCCTTTAGAAATATATCATTGTTATTGTATTGAAATAAAATATCGGAATTTGAATCTTGTGAATGATCAACTTCATCTTCTTGATATTTATTTAGATAATCATTATTGTCAAATGCATAAGATTTATTTGATCGAAATAACTTTTCATTTAAAATTTGATTTATAGAAAAAGTATATCTGGAACAAATATTTTGAAATTCAATCTCAATTTCAGCCAAATCACCCTCTAAAGACTTATGGTTCTTATTTTGTTTGTAACAATCAGAATCGAAGGACAAAGAAAAATAATTTTCAGATTTTGCAACATGTGTAGAATCAACATGTTCTTCAAAATTTGAAGTGTAATTAGCATCTTCAAAACTTCCTATTCTAAGATCCATCGTTTGATTAAATGATGAAGAACGAATATTACTTATAGGCGGAGGACCTTTTAAATCATTAGGAAAAAATGGGAAATCTCCCTCATAATTCTTGAAATCTTCTTTTTTATTGATAGTTGGATTGTTATGACCAAATTGACAAAAAGACAAATGTTCAAAAATCGTTTGAACAAATTGTTCATTACATAGATTAGAAGTATTGGGATTAAGATTTTCTGCAATGGTTTCAGATTGAGATTCCAAACAATGAAGGGAAGATGTGAAACACTCATCGTACCTACATCCATTTGAAAGAGAAAAATGAGGATTGGAATTCGCAACTAATTTTCTTTTTTTATCTAAGGAAGATTGAATTTTAGATGCAAAAACTATTTGTTTCAAACCATGTAGAACATTTTCAATATTTCTTTCATTTTCAATGGACATGACTTCATTGTATAAATCCTTAATTTGTATATCTGCTTGAACTATTTGTGAAACATTTAGTTCATCTTCAACATATTCTACATCATACGAAACTGAAGGAGAAAAAAGATTGAAAGGATGCCTCGTCAAATCTTTCTCAATATCTTGACCCTCTTCGCATGCTTTATTGAAATAGGTTACTCCTTTACATAAGATGAACATAGACATATTCTTAGGAAGAGATATAACATACCAGCGAAAAGTGAGTTGTGTTGAAGTCCTATCTTCTTCGTGTAAGCTATAATACACTTGTCGAAATCGTGTCTTAAAATCCTGAATTAATTCTCCAGCATATACCTGCATTTGACTTATATTTTGATTAATTTCAATTATATCATAATATTTAAAATAATATGTGAAAACATTCTTAAATTGTAACCAGCTAGAAATTGAATTCAAAGGTAAAAAATAAAACCAAATAGAAGCCTTACCTTCGAAGGTAAATGGGAATAATCTGTAAGCAACATATTCATGCATGACATTAAATAAATGCAAAATAGACTCACACCTTCTAATATTCTCAGTGACATAAAAATTACCTTCGCCATCGAACTTCGACAATATATCAACTGCTTTTATATGGAGCTCATGTAAAGGATCTTGTAGGCTCAACGCAGTGTCAAACTCCCATGCAGGGATTCGGGAGAGATCCATTAAAGCATAATAAATAAAATTTATCTCTTATTATGGGCAATGTGTTGGTTAGTTCCCTCTTTCTAGCACCATTTGTTGATACCTCGGATGTGCTGGAAGTTCCATAGGAAACAATTGAAGGGAGTTAGCCCAGCCGAAGGATTTGAATAATCCTACATAAGGATTACCCTATTCTCGTTAGTTTTTTCATGTTTTGAGAGTCTGTAAACTCCGAAGAATACTCTAGGGGTGTTCTTTTTTGTATAATTTAATCTCTTGAGTTCGGAAAAGTATAAAACAATCCACAGAAGGACTCTCTTAGTTCATGAAGGAATAAGGTATACCTTTTTCGTACTTAGTTGGCAAGGTCTGAAAAGGGCTAAACTAATACCAGACCGACACACCTTCAAAAGTGAAAGATAGCCTGAGTTTAACGAGTTTGAAGGAAGGAAAGATAAGTTAGAAATATCAATTTGATTACAAGAAAGGGGGCTTATAACAGTAAAATTGATGCTTTGTTCTTTAGGTTTTGCGAGCATGATAAAGACATAAAGTATGCTCGGAATCTTTTTCATGTCTGAGCCCAGAGCACAAAAAATAGAAATCTAAGCTCATACCGAGTGTTCCTTTTCTGTAAATTTAGTTCCCAGGTCCGAAGAAGTGATAAACCTATTCCTGAAGATACTCTTCTCATTTCCATAGAAAAGAGAGTATTCCTTTTTCCTAAATAATCTACAAGGCCGAAAAAAGGGGTAAACTTCTACCTAAGTGGATGATCGTTCACTTACTCTTAACGAGTCTAAATGAACAAGTTTACTCTGTAGCCTAGTCTATTTTGTGGAGTCATATTAGGGCCTAAAGAAACTCCATAAGGGAAAGGAGCCTTATAAATATGGATAGCTCGTAAAAATATGCAAAATGAAAGCTCATTTTGTCATGAAAAACTACTAAGAAGGCTCCCGCAAACCTAACACAATGGCAGCATGGGTACCAGAAAGAAAACAAAGTGTTCTAAACTAAGATACCCATGAGAAAGAGGCCCTATCCATGGAGGAACAATGATGCGGATGAGGTAAAAGTGGTTTTAACACCATAGTCCAAGGTGAAAATGGTAATCCTAGGGGTAAATAACATATAAGGTATAAATGCAAAGTACATAATGAGGACCAAATCCTACCCTATATGTCACAGATAACAACTTCTTAATGATCCCGAACTTCTTGCACTTACTAAAAATTCATGGTATTATTCCATTTATAAAAATTGATTTTTAAACTATAGACCATGGGTCAAAAAATTTGAAATTTTTCTATAAATAGTTCAAAAAACAAAAGTAAACATACCATTTGAAAATTTACTAAACTTGGAAAGTTTTTACCTCTGACTTCATTTGATCACCTAGGACAAGCCACCAGACCGAATCGAATTCCGCAAGTTGTAGGTTAGTTGACTCTCCCTTCTCCTTCTTTTTATCCGCTCAATTCTTTATTTTTGTGCAAAAATTTAGGCTTTTGTGCCAGCCCTAAAAGGGTTACGCATCATATGCAGGTCTACTTCTATAGAAGTTTCATATATGAATTTCATACGTGAGTTTCTCTACAACAACCCACGTATGATACACGTTGTGCCGAAAGCATAGTCGCGTATGCTGTGCGACTTAGAAAATGTTGCCAAATGGCCAAAATCAAAACATACTAATGGGTTATAATGGTTAATAATGGCCATTGGGAAGGTACAAAATGGTTCTAGAGTGGAGGGAAAGAGAGCACGAGGACATGGATCGAGAAGCAATATGGGATGCCCCAACTTTGCAAGCTTTACAACAATGTGTCTTTGTTGAATTTCTATTGCACTTTCGGCATGAGGTCCAATGTTCGTTTACTAGAGACTCTTATATGGTTACTGAGACCATGACCTTGGTATTTTTTATCTTCAAGGAGAGATATTGGAGATTACAATAGAGGACATATACTTCATTACATGTCTTTCTCACAGAGGCATGCCCATGAACCTTGATGGTACTGGTAGGGTGGTGACCTTATGAGTGTGCTGGACTACATTGATACCTACTGCCCACCAGGTATGCAGAAGAAGGGGAAAGGTGTCCCTATTTCTCACATAACTAGATTTACATTACAATTGATGGTAAGAATGGTGGTAAGAATTGGCGGATATTCTTCACTGCACCTAGCCACTAAGACTCAGATGCAGATTGCAGTGGAGTGCATGCAGGGTATAGTATTTGACTAGTGCTCGGGTATGATCCCGATCATGATGAAACAACTCTCTAATTGCAAAATAGGGTGCATGAACAACTTTGGATACACAAGTATTTTATTGGTGTTCTTCTTTGAGAGAGTGCTTTCTATTAGCCTCACAGTAGCACTACCACCACCTTCCCCTCTCCATCCTCGACTTACCAGATGGGGAGAGGTATTTCTCCGTCGAGGTGGCAGAGGATCGGTCCAAAGTGTTTACAGTGATGATTTTTATCTATGGTGGGAAAGAAAAGTACCAATTCTCGAGCAGTTCCCATACGCTAGACTAGATTTCTGAGGGGACAATGACATTTTCCTCCCATCAGGGGAGGCATGGGGAGAGATAGGTATTTTTCTCTTTTTATGTTATTTGATTTTGTATGAATTTTAATCATGAAATTATCTATATACATATGTATAAAATTTTTGATCCTTTTTAAATGTTTTATGCAGATATTGGACATGTATGACCTGGTGGGAACCCTAGGACATTTGTGTGGCCCACACAGGGTGTAGACCAGAGCATACTACGAGTTCTCGAGGGGAAGCTAGCCAGGATAACCCAAGGTGTCCCTACCATGTGGATCAAGAAGATTCTTATTGTTATGCAGGAGTTTGTAGTAGGGATTCCGATGACCTGGATACACCTTCTTTGAAGGGTATCTAGGGTCGTTATTCATTATCACGAAGTGAAAAAGGAAGTTGCAGTCGAGGAGGATGAGGAGCAGGCTTAGATATATAGGGATACACATGGATTTTGATTCTATTTTTTGTATACTTTTACAGTTATGAAAGGATCTACGGATCAAAAATAAATATATCTATGGACATATTTTACATATGTGTGTGTGTGTGTGTGTGTGTGTGTGTTTCTGGTTATTTACATGTGTTCCAAATGCATTTGTTATATTTGATTTACAAAGTGTGTGTTAAGTGTCAGTCTAATATGTAGTTTACATAAGCATCAATAATTGTGTTTTCATTTCTTGGAATGTGATTAAATGAAATATATTCAAAATTTCTTTCAAGTAATCTTACATGCAAAAACTAACGTAACAAAGTAGGGTTTCACACGTGATAATCTCCATTGAGTTGGGAAACCACAAGTTGAGAGTCAAGCCTGACCTCTAAATGGGTAATGCCACATAGTGCAGTGTTATGGAGAGAAACTTCCAATGGCTTGGGGGTACCACAAAAAACAGCATGACACTAGAAATCAATCCTATACAATATGCAAGAGTAGTAAAATCATCTAACACTAAGGGATATAGAATCATACCTTATTCCAGACGATTGAAGTAGATCCCCTTTCAGTTTTTCCAATGCAATTGCACTTAGAATCTTCTCTCAACAACAGCAAACAAAGAGAGCATGATATATATAAATGTATTATAGCTACTCTAGAATATATAATCAATCATGTATAAGCAAGTAAATACATTCATGGATTGAATATTCATATTCGAATGCACATGAATTGGATAGGAAAAGATATTTCTATTCATGAAATGGAGGTACAATAGTGACAAACTCTGTCAGCACTTCTACGTACCAAAGAAACTGAGTCCTCCACCTGGGCCTCCACCACTTTAATCCTCCATCTCTTGATACCAAGCTCACAAAGCAAAGGCAAGCTTGGGAAGAACACTATGTGCTCCAAAGGGACAAAGGGATGCAGACTCAAGTATAAGCAAAATGAGAAAAAATGGACTATAGTTTCCTTACTCTTCAATTTCTCCTCCTTCAGTGTATCCAAGCAGTTCAATATATAACACTCCAAAGAGGTAATGGAGGGTCAAGTCTGAGCGTTCTCAAGTCATATGGAAGGCCAAGAAACAAGATATTCATAATCATATGAGAAAAACTTCAAAAATATTTGTCTTTATGCACACATCCCAATGTATGCGGGTTTGAGGTCAAAAGCTGTGTATACACATGAGTATGGCTTTAAAAGTCACGTATAGGTATAAACAAGTGGTTTTTGGGGATAATCTTGGAACATCAAAGTATAATATATGTCCATGGGGTCCAAAGAGACTGCATAGGGACATGGAAGGCCATAAATATGTGATCAACTAGGTGTGGTAAAATCAGCTATAGCAGATTCCCCCTAATGTGTGGGATCAGAGGGGTAACATGATGGCCGAAATACATTATATAGTCCATCCCAGAAGTGGAATAATGAAGACCCAGGTGGAAGAACCAGCCACTCATTAGTACAATATAATAAGCAATCTCTACATGTGACTACAAACACATATAGCATTCTCGGATACATAAGAGTACAATGGCCATGAATAGGCATGATATACAAAAATGTCATGTGTGGTCATCGCCACGTACAATATGCAATGGATCAATATCTCCATAGTGGATGAATATATCTGATATACATTGGAATCACTGGAATGAATATCACGAGAGCTAACATCTCATGAATACTGGCATGATCAAAGAGGTAGCATATATGAAATGCCACCAAGCTGGAAGGTCTTCTACACAAACCGATACGACTACATGTCCTACTATGTGAATATATGTGTTGAGGTCAAACATATTAGTCCATCATCTGATTAATAGACATTGATTTATACTGTTAACAGACGCGAGATAACCCACCAATAATGAAAATGGGAATCAAGGTACAAAGTGCAATCTAACAAGTGTGAATATATGTGTTGAGGTCGAACACTTGAAAGAATCCATCGATAAGGGGAAATTGATGTATTCCCAAAAATGTCGATGGCAAGAGAACCTACCACTGATGATTGTAAGTGTCAAGGAACTCAAAGGACTCTAGAATCCTATTCCATAATAAATGATCTGAAGTCGATGGAATGGAATCCCCTAGAAGGAGGGAATTAAGGAATCCCCCATCAACCAACACAAGGTACTCAACAACATTGTATAATGTGGAAGAACTCGACGAACAAGATGTGCATGAACTAGTAACAGTACAGGGAATGTACGACATTTAAATTCAACATAACTGAGGAATGGTTGACTCAAGTTTCAACTTCCTTCAAACAAGAGCATAAGGAAAGTGGTGACTAAAGGTAGGTAGCATGGACTTGATATGAAAAATGGGACATCTATGTGACATAAGAGGCATTAACAGAGGCTCCATGGGGACTAGAAGCATAACATGTCGGTGGAGATAAACTCATATTAACAAGTACAACTCCTAAAGTCAAAATAATAACCCACTTAATGGATGTGATATACAGTGCTCTGTTCGAAGGAGACACAACTCTACTGCTACCAAAGATAATATCATTTCTCGTCCGGATTTTTATGTTTTTTTATTTATTTTTTGCACTTTTTCAGATATTTTGAAAAACTTGAAAAAGAATAAAAGTGCTTTATAGTACATATCTAGGAGGAGATGAGTGTCAGGGGTAAGCAAACTAGTTCCAAGCAGTAAAACATACATATGCTCAATGCAAGGAAACATGTGTAGGATAACGACACTTGGGGGAAGGTATCCTCCTGGTAAATGGGTGATCAATCTACAAAGGATATGTAAAAGGATATGCTTGGCTAGACATGAGACAAGCTTGGGATACATGGCTTATAACTCTGAATCAGGGAGCCAGCATAAATCTCAAAAAGGAAATAAAAACTCATAAAATGCAATTACGGCTTGATATATAGAAGTGAGTCCCTATGGGGAATGACCAACATAAAGTTTAGGAGGAGTGTGAAGCTCTTGCTCAAGGAAATGGTGAGACTCCCTAAACCTAAAGGAGAAATCTCAGCATGGGAACCAAATGGAAACGGGATCTAACTAAGGCGCCCATGTATAGGAAAGCTCTACCACTTACATAATGTCACTTCTAATAGAAGTATGAAGGTTATGTGACATCATGAAGTTGGTTCATACCTAAGTTCAAGGTGAAACGGTCATAAGGCCATGCAAAATGTAAGTGGATGTGGAATCCTAACCTATATGCCAGTTCAAACATTATACCTATGATGGGTACGAATAGGTCAAATCCTTAGAGAGACTGTACAAAAAATGGACCCTAAATGACAATAATAATAGTCCAAAACAACTGGAAATAGTCAGTAAAGAGTCCAAACTATAGGGTATAGTGAGGATTGATCATGACAAAGCATTCAAAGGAAGTATCGACTACCACCCCCATGAGAATGAACATTATTGTTAAGACCGAGTGAAGGGAGTGAAAATACTCCACAAATGGAGTAGAGGGTGGAATATGACCACTCTCGAATCTATGAGCAAGGTAAGGGGATGTGGTGCCCCCCGGTCCAACATTAAGGTACGCACTAGGACCTGGAGTGGGTGACGTGATACTAGTATTGAAATCAGGCATGTCGAACATAAAAGGAATCAAACACAAGAAAACATAAATATAATCAAGTAACCGCGATCCCAAAAGAAAACTAACACACAAAGAGCACACTCCTAAGAGAATCTATAGCCAAAATGCAAGCAAGCTAAGGAGAGGAAATGTGATCTCTCAAACGTAGTGGGTATATCTCTCCTAAGAGAGGTGCGAGACTCCCATACACTGCAAATGGAGGTATGTAACCAATTATAGTTGCCCTTAACTTCAACATGTAAAGTGATTGTGTTGTCCAACCCCTACGTGGACATGAGACTCATAGAATAACCTCTGCAAGTACCCCCTATGATACCTAGGTAAGGAAACTAAGGTCACCCCAATATAACCAATGCTCAGGAAGACAGTCACAGGAGGGATCGACTGTATGGGAAGGGTAGCAAATCCCAAATCTCAAAAGCATCAACCGGTACCTCAAAATCCCCTAGATATGAATATGATCCTAGAAATATCTCCGGCGCTCTTAGAAAGTGGCCAGGGGCTATCCCAACCACAATCGTGTCTGTTTCCTCCTACTTAAATCCTGTGTAAGAGGATCTTACTGAGAACACTAATTACACCAAGGATTTCACTCTCTCACCTCGACAGACACCTACTTGTTTTGTTTAGTAGTCTTGGAGAATTAACTCATAATGGACTATTCCAAGACTCTAAAACCTAATCTTGTTGATGAACTCTATAAAAGAAAAGTGTGTAATTCATTTTAATTAAGCGTTGATTTTAATGGCTATGATTACTCAAATGGAAATCGCCATGCAACTAATGATTATATGACTCAGCAGTGAAATAAATGTGCACACCTAATAAATAATGACAAGTGCATTTTTTGTCTAAATGAAAAAATGGGGTGTGCCACTACATGAAGCATAACAAATCATTTGTTTCCATCTGCCAATGCAATCCTTCCTATGTGAAATCCTAAACACAACTCTCATCCAAGAAATCCAATGCAAGTATCTCCTTAAATCCACAAGTGAAATGCAAATAAGAATGCAATAATTATTTTGTATTTTCAATATAAAAGAATGAAAATGGAACAAAAGTTACTAAAGGTCCCAGTCTCTACAAAAAGCATCAAACACAATCCAAGAAAGACACCGAGACAAAAATACAGATGCACTAATGGAAAAACAAAAAAGGAGATAAATGACTAGAACTACTTTCAAAGAAAAAACAATGAAAAAGTGGTCTTTGGTCACAAAAGAAGTAGTCAACAGACAACATTGGTACCTAGGAAGAACCAACCACACTCACAACCAACCCAACAACTTCCCACAACATCAAAATCAACCAAAAGGGAGGATGTATGCGACTATTCAAAGAAGAGTGGTGTATGTACGCAACTTTTAGCCCAAAACTTGCATGTATACGTGACTTTTGGCAAAAAAACTGCATATGTAGAGAATAAAATAGTACAAAGTAGACCAAGGGTCAAACCACTAAAGGGGAGTGTCAATGGATGAACATATTGTTAGATTTTATCATTTAAGAAATATGATCTTAGGATCTTATCTAAGAGAATATCATGCACAGCAATAATCACAAGAGACAAGAGACACAAAGAATTTTACTCGGTGAAACCATAAAGGAAAAAACCACGCAACTTCCTCAGAGATAGAATGAGCACCAGTAGCAAAAGTAAAACCCAAAAGCATAAAGATGATCTCTGACAACTGATCTCTCTCACTTGTGCCAGCACTTCCTCTCTCACTCATGCGCCCCAGTTGAGTGAGTGTATGTGAAAAATAGAGAGTCTCGCTCTCTATTTATACTAGTTTTTGACTTGACAATTACTTACTAGGCCCGACATCTCTAGGAGAGTCTAATAACCCTAGTGCCCCTCAACTACGAGGACTTTTCCCCCTGCTCAAGAAGGAGGGTTAACCTCAGCTCAATTGTGAGGACTATTTCCCTGACTTACAATGGAGGGTTAACCTCAATGACTTTACATGAATTTATTATATTAATGACTCTCCCAATAGGAACATCAGGGTACAATGAAATACAAATGATTCTCCCGATAGGAACATTGGGGTACAATATAAGATATATAATTGAAAACATTCCAAAGTTACAAATACATCAACACTCCCTCTTAACTAGGAAGGTATTCTCTTGACACAATTCATCATCACAAGTCTTCATCACTGGATCATCATCAAAGTTGGATCATCACTGGATCATTATCAAAGATGGATCATCACCGAATCATCATTAAAGCCGGATCATCACTAGATCATCATCAAAGATGGATCATCATTGGATCATCATCAAAGCTGAATCATCAATGGATCATCATCAAAGCTGGATCAGCACTAGATCATCATCAACATCACTGCTTCTGCTATCTCGATCAAATTGTGCTATATCTCAATTATTCTTGTCATAGGAAGTTCTACAGAGCCAACCCTTTTTCATGCTGGTTATAAGCCTAGCCTCCATGTAGGTCTTCATCTTCTTCAGTACTTATATCTAACCTAGTCAGAAAGACTTACCCAGCACTTACATATGACCATGGGAGGAACACATCCACCACCATGTCAAAAAGGAATGCCCAGCACTCACATCTAACCATGGGAGGAACACATCCACCACCATGTCAGAAAGGCCCAGCACTTACATCCGACCATGGGAGGAACGCATCCAAGAACCATGTTGGAAAGGCTCAACACTTATATTCACCAGCATGGTAGGACACACCTACTACCATCTATGAAAAGGCTCTAGCACTTACATCCACTTGCATGGTAGGAAACACCTACTACAATCCATGGAAAGGCCCCATCATTTACATCTACCGGCATGGTAGGACACACCTACTACCATATAGAGAAAGGCCCCAGCACTTACATCTACTGGCATGGTAGGACACACCTAATACCATCCAAAGAAAGGCCCCAACACTTACATCTACTGGCATGGTAGGACACACCTACTACCATCCAGAGAAAGGCCCCATCACTTACATCCACTAGCATGGTAGGACACACCTACTACCATCTGTGGAAAGGCCCTACACTTACATCCACCAACACAGTAGGAAACACCTACTACCATCTATGGAAAGGCTCTACACTTACATCCACTGGCATGATAGGACATGCCGACTATCATCCAGTGAAAGGCTCTACACTTACATCTGCTGGCATGATAGGACACACCTACTATCATCCAGGGAAAGGCTCTACACTTACATCTAACTGTGGGAGGAAATCCTACCACCATGTCAGAAGGGCACATAGACTCATCACTTCTCCTTTGAAGGAACCTCGATATGGAGAACACCAAGCTTCTCCCTAAAGTACTCGAACTTCACTCTGGCCATTTCTAGCATAGAATCACATCAGGGTTGATTACATCCAAGGATAACCTGTGAGATTCACCAGGACCGATTACATCTGAGGACAACCTACAGGACTAATTACGTCTGAGCAACCTATGAGCTTCACCAGGATTTATGCTTAGACAACCTGTCTCAACATCTATGCTAGAACTACCTCTTTCAAGAGATATCTATCTGGATCACATACTAGAGCTTCACTGCTCCTCTCTGCATCAAAAAATTAAAGTCATAACAATCAAATCAAGTAGTATTTTTTAAAAGAAACATACTACCTCCCAAATAGTCGAGCAAGTGACAACATATTTTTCCTCGGTTGTACTCAGCGCCATGCAGGACTACTTCCTGCTAAACCAAGAGATCACCTAATCTCATACTGAAACAGCACCCCGAATTTCTCTTCCAATCAATGGAACTGCCTGCTCAATCCGAATCCACATAAATTTCCAGGTTAATATTTTGATTCACCTCACACTTGAGCCCATAGTCAATTGTACCCTTTAGGTACCTCAGAATACGATTTGCAGCAATCAGGTGAACATGTCTTGATGTGTTCATAGAAAAGAAAATATTTGGTCTCGTATTTGTCAGGTACATCAAGGAACACATCATCTAACCATACATAGTGGTGTCAACCGAATCTGATGAAGCATCACTCAATAGCTTCAGGTTTGATGCCATAGGTGTGGTCATGGCCTTTCAGTCCATCATCCAAACCTATTCAGGATCTCTACTGCATATTTCCCTTGTCCCAAAGAGATTCCATTCGTATTCTGCCACACCTCTATGCCTAGCAAGATTCCTCTTCTTGAAACTTTAATGAGTTCCTCTTTTCCTGTCATGAACAATTCATCGAAATATAACAAGAGCATTATTGGTCTTCCGCCTTCAACCTTGAAACAAAGGTTGGAATACTCTTTACTCTAATTAAATCCTAGATCCATCGGTAAGCTGTCCATTCTGTCGTACCATGTCGAACCTCAGGATCTTCTACAGTCACTCCCTCTGAAGTGGAGCATCATTCTCCCTATGCCTTTCGTACTCTATGTATTCTATACTGGAGTGACAAGTAGCTTCCTCTGCTACTAATATTCTATGTATCCATCTAGGGTCACTGGATACCAAGATCCTCTATCTTGAAAATGTTCTTCTCACACCCATCTCTGAGCTTGTCATCCTCTATAGGCTTTCATCTTCAACCTTGTAGCAAAGGTCAAGATCTTCATCACTCTATTTGATCTTCATGCTCCTTATGTATGTGTTATCCCATGGGTGTCTTCTGAGCTCGTACAAGGCCTTCCTTAATTTGCACACGAGTCTACCTATCATGTGTCTTAACTTCTAGTGGTTGCAAATGTCTCTTCATAGTCTATGCCTTCTTTCTGTGAGAAACCTCATGCTACGAATATTTCCTTGTATCCCACAATGTTTTCATCTACTACATGTTGGATCTTGTAGATCCATATGGAAGACACTACGAACTTCCCTTCAGGTCTCAATACCGCATCCTAGACATCATTCTTCTTGAACTAGTACTCTCCTTACCTTTCTTCTTGGCTACCTCTTCATAGTTGGAAGTCTCTTCATCAATTATGTCGCTCAACAGTGTCACATAACTGCATTGTGTCTGAGACCTCTTGAATTCTTTGAAAGTATCGTCATATTCTTCTTTATCTTGAATTATTTCTTGAACTGTCGTCACTTGTTCTTCGAAACAAGTCTCATCCTTCTTTTCTTCTAGGTGATTATACATGATCTTTCCTATAAGTCAAATGCATTTGTATGGTTAGAAACATTACTAAAAAGCGCACCCATCCAGCTTCACTCCATCCCGTCATCGCAGTTGGCCCTTTTGCAAAATGGGGCATCGACTTCGTGCACTGTAGGCCTACCTCAGCCGGGGGACATGGCTACATTATTGTGGCTGTGGATTATTTCATGAAATGGGTTGAGGTTATGCCCACATGTGTTGAAGACGGTAAAACAGCTACGCTATTCTTGTTTAACCATATCATTGCTAGGTTTGGGATTCCTATGGCTATTGTGACAGACCATGGGTCACACTTTCAGAACAAGATGATGGCAGAACTTAGTGCAAAGTTAGGGTTTCGTCATGATAACTCTAAACCTTACTATCCTCAGGCCAATGTACAGGTTGAAGCTATTAACAAGGTATTAAAAACTATTCTTCAATGTATGGTAGGGCAGGCCAAATCAAATCGAAACTTGGATCTATTCTCTGCACTTTGGGCTTATAGGACCACTGTGAAAACTTCCACCGGTTTCACACCTTTTCATATGGTTTATGGGTTGGAATCAACTCTCCTGATAGAATGTGAGATCCCTCCTCTAAAACTTGTTGTTGAACTTTTTCCCAATACCATGATAGAATAAGAATGTTTTTTGTATCTAAATAAACTTAATGAAACCCACCGCAATGATGCCTTAGCCAATGAGGCACACAAACGACGGATAAAAACCTAATATGATAGAACCGTTCAAGCCTGCTCTTTTGATGAAGGAGATATGGTCTTGAATTATGACCAGAAGCATGATAAGCTAAGGGAAATAAAATTCAAATCCATGTGGCATGGACCCTACATTATCAGTTGAGTTTTAGAAAAGGGTGCATATGAGTTAGTAGATTATGATGGGATACCCCTGGGTGAGCCCCGCAATGGGCTCTACTTGAAAAGATACTATGCCTAGGTCATATAGCATAGGGTCTTTTGTAAATATTGTTTATAGTTTGTTGTGTGTCTTATGTTTGAAAAGTGTGTCTTTTGTGTGATCTAAGATGTGTTTGTCAGAAAACCCTACTTATGTATGTATTTTTTCTAATGGACAGATGACTACTTTCACTGGTTTTGCAGATGGTACTAATCGATATACACTAAACCTTGCGTCAGTAGCTTGGGTACTGTACTCTCCTACAGGTGATCTAGTGAGTTCAGGGGGTGTTTGTTTAGGTCCCTCCACCAACAACCTAGTAGAATACCATGCTGTGATTGGATTATTGATAGAAGCCCTAGCTAATGATGTGAAGTAGATTAAGGTTTACCTAGATTTCGAACTAGTTGTTCAACAGCTTAATCGGGTCTACACCATCTGAAATCCATTGATTTTTCATACATTCTGAAGAGTTAGATTGTTAGAAATATATTTTGGGTAGGCTACATATCAACACATTCCAAGACATTTGAACTTTGTGGTAGATGCCCTAGCTAATTATGTTTTGGATTGGTATATTGCTCGTAATTAAGAATTCCATTTGCAATATAAACAACATACATGTAAATTCATAAGTAGACATCATTTCACACATAACACTTTCTGCACACACAATTGTAAATAAAATTTTTGACATTTATATAAAACTGTGAGACTCAGATAAAAAAATGGGGCTGAAACATCAAATGTTTAGTGCCCTCAAAGTTTAGGACTATAACAAGTTCAAAATATACATATCTGGGGCAAAATATTAAGCTTCATAGCTTTCAGTATACATATAGAAAATTAAAATATCCCTATAGACTAATCCTCATGGCGATGCTCATGATAGCATATGATAGCCTGGGCCACTCTACGAAGTAGCCTAGAATATCGTCCAAAGACCCCTGCCGCCTAGCGTTGGTAATGCCTAGGTAGGTCATCGGTGGTCATGTCTGGAATCCCTACAGTCAAACGCTGCAGGTTCTCCTCCAAATCTCCAATCTCCTCATCAACCTCGGAGCAATAAGCCACCATCTCCCTAATCCCTACCCACCTCGAAATGGGTGGCATGCCTACTGGGTATACTGGTCCAATATCTGTATAAAAACCATTTTTCATCTTAGTATTGCAAAATAAAAATTAAATAAACTTCAAAAAATTAAAAAAACATAGTGGATAATGTCTTTTTTACCTTGGTCATCCCACATCTCCCCCTCAGGTAGTACAAGCTCTAGATCATCCCAGAATTCTGCCCCCTCATAGGCATAATCTTCTATCATGATCAGTTGGCCCCTTAGCCAGTGGAAGAAGGTTGATCCATAGACAAATTTGGGTCCACCGCCTCCATGGCGAGCCATGACATACACCCACTTGAGCATCCTAGGATCCTTGGGGTCTAACCTGCTCATAGTCACCTGTGGACTCATGTGGGGCACCCACTATAAGATAAAAGATACCACCACAACTCCATAACCAAACTGCTTAAGTGCCCCCTGCTTACATTTGTTCAGTTGTTCCTTCATACTTTCCAACATGCCTTCACACCAATTAAAGACCGTGGGCGCGATGCACTCAATGGCGTACAACATGTGTGACCTCGTAGTCAAGTGGGAAGATGTAGTCCCAACCACTTCTCCAATAATGTAGACTACCATCCCCAGAGGAAGGTTCACTATCCGCTGGATACACAATTTCTCAAACTGAGGTTGCGTACCTAGTGAACACTATTGGTCTATCAAATCATCTAAGGAGGAATATTCCCCTCATGCACCAGATAGGACTACTACTCTACCTCTTCATGACAAACCAATCAGAAAGTAGATATCTTTGATATCTATAGTCAAAGCATGGGCCCCAACTACAAAGTGTTCCTCGTCGGGATCCCACATGTCTATGATATACTCCAACAAGCGGATGTATGCTTTCATGCCTGGTACACGGAAGTACTTCAGCAACTTGTAGTTCAGTAAGGCCTCTATAGTAGTAGGATCAAATATAGCTTCATCATATGTCATCTCATGTTCACGTTCTTTCCAGATAACCATGATGTAAATGCGGTATTGCACCTACAACACATGAAATTTTTCATTAGAAATTACATCATGGTGAAAAAGGAAAGCTTTAAAAATATTTTTAAATATCATAGAAGCAAAGAATGGATATTTTTATGGAATTAGGGTTTTTTTTTACATTTTTAGGGCTTGTGGCACCTCTCTACCGTGTGGACAGGGTGCCTACGGCGTACCCAGCTCCACCTACACAAAGTGTCGATAGTCGGTGCCTCTGTCGGCTATGAATAGAGCGTCATCGTGTGCTGAGCTGGAAAACAAAAAAGGCCCTACGGCCCAAAAAAATTTCCATTAAAACGACCCAAAACCACCTTTTCCGGGTCGAAATTTCCTAAATCATTCAAAATGAACCCCCTATCTTTATTTAAAACCCAATAAAAACATTATGAACATGAAATGGAAACAATTTCGGAGTAATATTTAGATGCTTACCTCCTCCAAAGAAGATTGAGAAGCAATGGGAGACACTTGTTCAATCACCGGTGGAAGCTTTCTCTTTCACACCAACTACCAAACTTCCACAATGGTAAAACAAAATGGTAAAGAAATCTTACTAGTCCCTTTCTATTTATAGCAATTTTGGAAATTTTTACTATTTCATTGTAATTTAATTATTTTGAAATCTAAAATTATTTAATGAAAGTGGGTTTTTACTATTGACTTTATATAGTTTTGATAAAGTTGACTTCTAATATGTTTTTGAGCTTTTTCAGGTCAACTTTGGAGTTATGGTTATAAAAATAAGCTATTTTAGTCTTTTTCAAGATTGGAGAAAAATGAAAAAGTACCGAGCGTCTTTATACACTTTTTACATGTTCGTTAAAATGCCAGTAAAAGGGTGTTGAGTATTCTTTTTCGCTTTTTTAGACTCGTTAAAAGTGGATTATGAAAAAGGAAACCCGTTCCATAGTTATATTTAAGCTCTTTTTAGTCTCCTTAAAAACACAAAAATATTGCCAAGCTAGCTTGTTACGTTCATGCTTGTAAAAGAATCAGAATGGTCAACTAGTCGGGGGTATGTTATCCCTTTTTCGGATCGTCTAGCCTTATTTACAAAAAATGACCTTTTGGAGTCTTCTTAGTCATTTCAGACTCTCTGAAAATGAAATGACAAATGAGTTTTCTTTCGTCAGACTCGTAAAACAAAACAATGAAAGACCCTATCTGGGAATGAACCCCTCCTTTCTCAGGTTTGTAAAACATGTGAGAATGGACTCATCATTTGATGAGCTTTAACGAGTGTTTGTTACCCTCTTTGGACTCGTAAAAACAAAAAATAGGCACTTTCAAGTGGGGAAATTAAAGGAAATGGGAATAGTTTTCATTTGTATTTATGGCAGTAGTCTACAGTCCACCTTTGAACATGGCACCTGTCTGCATTTGCATATATTAACAATTGGGTATTTAGCTTTTCCTCAAGTCGATCCACTTTTGTGAATCACCTAACTCCTTTGAGTCAATTCAAAGAATGCTTCGTCATATTCCTTTCATTACACCCAGTTTTAGTCTCGTTAAGTCAAAGCTACCAAGTCACGTGTCGTGCCGCATATTTTTCAAAGGATGTCTCTCAAAAAAAAAAACTCATCTGTAACTTTACCTATTCATAAAGCCAGTCATGTCTGAGTCAGTTTCATCACTTCAAATCAAATTTTGTTCCTTGTTTCATGTCACTGATGTGGGAATCATCATGGCCCTCCTGTGACAAGTCTGTTCCTATCAAGTTCAAATCATTATCTGGGAATTAGACCTAGAAACCTAAAGAGTACCTTGAAGCCTGCATGCCTCAATGGCAAGTTTCCTCTCTTTCAACAATAGGTTTTCATCAATGACCTCTGATTGAAATGTTCTATCAAGTGTTCAACTTCAAAACATCTATTCACACTTGAGATAATGTACTAAGATACCTTGGGGGTCATTGACATTAATGGTGATTTCCCTCGCACTTGTTAACAGTTGATACCAATGACTGGTAATCAAGTGGCTTATTCCATGTTCGACGTCAAGACATCTATTCACAAGGTTAGGATCGTATCAGTTGCGGATTGGAATGAACACCCTAAGTGGTTAGGATTCACCATCATGATTGCCTATGCTCAGGTTGCATTTGGAAATCATTCAGAGTCCTGACACGAATCCACATTGTATGTTTGGTGGTTGTGTTCCGTATTTGAGGTTAGGGGACATGGATCTACTTTGTATGTTATGTATCTATGTCCTACCTCCTATAGTAGTTGTTCATGTTAGGATATTTAGACACTTAGGAGTTAGTTAAGTTCAACATGTGTAATATATCCGTTAGGTAAAAGTGTGTTTCATTAGTATGCATTTGTAAATATTCTAATCCGACGGTCACGATATGTTCTAGACATAGAGTGATCTGACGGTTCAACTTCTCTTAGATCATACCTACCATTGATCCATGGCTTAACACCCGATTGGTCTATGATCTCTATTTAAAGACCATAGAGGGTCCTTGGCTAGTTGATCGATTATGAGAAGCTCATATGTAACTTTCTTTCTTTTGCATAATAAATTGCACCAAGTAGCTATTTGGATGGGGCCATGGACTGTTTGCCTCTCGAGGGTTTTAACCATGGACAAACATCGGTGTGTTGATCTATGATCTATTTGTGTGAAGCGGTTGCTAAAGGTGTTCAATCTTTTGGGAGTACCCTATGTACCTGAAGATGGTATTAGAGCTTTTATGAAGAGCTGCTTTCAGTTTTGATGAAGATCTGGAATCGATGTTGCTGAAAGTTTGAAAGGATTTTTGTTTCTATATTTTCTATGGATTTTTGGCCTATGGTAGCTATTTCATTGCGTCCAAAGCATCATTTCCATTGGGAAATAGTTTTCGTTTCACCGAAAACCGTTTTCGTTTGCTCCAGAAACACCCATTTCGGCAAATCTGAAGGTATAATGTTACAATGACGGATTTGTTTTTTTAAATCTCTCATATTTTATCAGTTTATTATTATATCTTTTCTGTTTTAGTCTCGAACTGTTGCCTTCCCTGACTGTGTATGCTCTTTGTCGTGCACCTTGCGTGATCGCGGCAAATCAGAACAGTAAGGAAAAAAAAAATTCTTGTCTTCTCGGCTACGTATGCTCTTTACCGTGCACCTTGTGCGATCACGACAAATCAGAAACAACGAGAAAACTTGAAAAAATAGACTTTCCAAGTAAGCTAACCAAGATCTAACCCCATTGTGTGGAAAAAAAAAATTGCTTTTGTTTTTCATTTTTTTGTGATTTGCAGGAAAAGAAAGCATGCACGGAGAACGAGAGAGAAGAGTAAAAAAAAAAAAACCCTTCCTCTTTCCATTATTTTATGTACCTTTTAAACTTAGCTCACTTGGTCCAAATTTGCTTTATTACTTAATATCTCTTGAGTTCAAGTCTTATTAAGCTACTTTTTAGTGCATGCAAATTCTATTTTCAAGTTATTTTATTGTAAAAGTGCATCTCACATAAATAAAATAAAATAAAAGTGAGTCACTTAAGTCTTTTAATTTATTGCTGCACTATTTAAAAGTCACATTATTGTAAAAGTGAACATCACTTATTCTACAAAAGTGATTCACTTCAAAGCAACTTTATTGTAAAAGTGATTGTCAAAAGTTGATCTTGGGAAGAGGGGGCTTCTTTTTTTAGTTGGTCAGGTTAATATCTGCCACGTCACTATTGGGGACATCTTCAACTTTTTCTTTGATCAAGCATAACTTCATCATCCAGAATCAGTTTTAAGTGCCGTTTTTTGTAAAAACCACATATTTTTTCGAGTTCTTTGCATCCAGACAGTTAGTTTCTATTTTTTTAGCCATTATTTTACAGTATGGCCGCCCCTTGTGATATTATACTTACAAGTTCTAACTATTTCTCATGGAAATATCGTATGGAGGATGTTCTACAAAGTAGGGGACTTTTCAGGATAACCTCAGGGAAAGAAACAGAACCCACTGATGATGATAAGAAAATTAAATGGGCAAATAGATGTGATGAAGCTCATGGATTGATTGGGATGTCAATCTCTACTGATTTGTGATTCCACATATTTGAAATTGATGAACCTAATCTCGCTTGGGAAAAGTTGGAATCTGTGTTTGGTAAACACAATGAAATTCGGGGTCATCAACTTGAGAATGAGTGGCTTTCCTTGAATCCAAATGATTTTTCATGCATTCAAGACTATTTATCTAAGTATAAAACTCTTAGACTGTTATGTGCAGAATGCAAGATTAAGAAAGAAGACAAATAATGTATTTATCATATTCTTTCAAAACTTGGACCTGCATATTCTGTTTTTGTATCTACATTCTACTCCATGAAAGAATCCTTGACTGCAGCTAGCTATCAAAATCCTAGCCTTGAATCCTTTTGTGATTCCTTAATTAGAGAGCAAGATAAGTTCATTCATCTTGGAATAATTAACAATGCAGATACATCTGGGAAAGTCTTATTGTCCCAACAGAAAGAAAAGTCCAAGTCTCCCAAGAAACAGAATTGTCGCAATAATAAGCAAAACAACAAGGGTCCCAAACCCTCTCAGTCAGCTCCTTCTTTAAAAAATGATAAAGGATCCAAGCAAAAAGGAAAGAAGACTGAGCGTCATTGCAATTTTTGTGGGAAAGATAATCATGATGAATCTAAGTGTTTTAAGAAGATGGCAGCCTTGGAAGCAGCAATGAAGAAGCACCACATCAGCCTAGATTCGTCTTCAGAATCTACCTCTAATGGACATGCACTTTGTGCTTCTGGTTACTCTTATATTGTATCTTCTTCTTCTACTTCAATTGAATGGCTCATTGATTCTGGAGCATCTTATCATATGGCTAAGGATAAAGCCATCTTTTCTACTATGCATGAATGTAACACCAAACAAATATTTGTTGGTGCTGATAGATCTCTAAGTGTTGTAGGATCTGGAACAGTTCCAGTAGAAGATGGTCATTTCAGTGATGTACTATGTGTTCCAAAAATTTCCTGCAATTTCTTATCAGTCTATCAAATTACTCATTCAGGTGAAGGTAAAACTATGACGTTTACACCTCACCAAGTTGTAATCAAGGATTTTAAAAATCCTCAAAATATCCTTGCTACTGGAACTATTGATGATATTACCAGGTTGTACAAATTTAACAACTTTGGGTCATCACCTTTTCCTTCAGTTTTTATTGCTCATAGTGATAACTTGAACAAACTTTGGCATGAGCGATTTGGTCACTTAAATTATCGTTCATTGCAACAACTATGTAAAGACAATATGGTGACTAGTCTTTCGCTGGTATCTTGCAAGGATGGTGTTTGTTTCAGTTGGTTACTCGAAAAACATCATCGAGATAGTTTTGACAAACATGCCTCTTGGCACGCCTCGGTTCCCTTGGAGCTTGTGCATAGTGACTTGTGTGGCCCTCTTCCATCTGCTTCCTTTTCTAGTTTCAAATATTTCTTAACTTTCATTGATGACTACTCCAGATGCACTTGGGTTTACTTCCTACAACTTAAGAGTGAAGTATTTAACATGTTCTTGGCCTAAAAGGCCCTTGTTGAAAAACAATCTGGTCATCAAATTATTAAGTTAAGATCTGACAATGGAGGAGAATATGTTAACAACACGTTCACTATTTTTTGCACTGAACAAGGAATCCAACAACAGCACACTGTTCCATATACACCACAACAAAATGGTGTAGCTAAACAGAAGAACCGCACTTTAAAAGAAATGGCTAATTGTATGATCCAATCTAAGGGACTACGTCTTCAATATTGGGCAGAGGCCATAAATTGTGCAAATTACATAGTTAATCTCACACCCACTAAATTTTTACAGGGTATAACATCGAAAGAGGCATAGAGTAAAATTAAACCAGATGTAAGTCACTTTCGTGTGTTTGGTTGTGAAGCATGGGCTCACATTCAGAATGAAAAATGGAAAGCATTGCAGCCTAAAAGTGAAAAGTGCATATTTGTTGGATATTTTGAAGATGTGAAAGGTTATATACTTCTTCAGCCACATTCTCATGATATAATCATTAGAAGAGATGTTAAATTTGATGAAAATATCTTGGTCTGCGAGCCTAACTTGGCAGGTGTGCCATCTTTGGCTTGTGAACCTGATTTGGCGATTGTGCCTTCTTCTTCTTCTTCTTCTTCCAACTTCCTTGACAGGTTTCCAACTCCAGTTTCTGATGATGACAGTGATGATGAAAATCCACCTCCTCTTGCTCATGTTCCTCCAATTGCACCAGCACCAATACTTCCTCGATGGGTTCGTTCAACATGTGAAGTAGTTGGTGATCTTGCCGGTGATCCTAGAGATCAACGACGAACATGTTCTCAGTTTCAGCGAGCCTCTTCTCTTTTGGCTCAAGTTTTTGAGAATCATGATCCAGAAACTTTTACAGAAGCTTCAGGAAATCTAGATTGGGATGCGGCTATGGATGCAGAATATCGTTCCTTAATGGCGAATGATACTTGGGATCTTGTTCCTCTTACAAAAGGAAGAAAACTTATCAGATGTAAATGGGTCTACAGAACTAAGTATGCATTAGATGGAAGTGTTGAAAGACTTAAGGCAAGTTTAGTTGCCAAAGGTTTTTCCCAAGTTAAAGGGATTGACTACAATGAAACCTTTGCCCCTGTAGCAAAAATGAACTCCATCCGCCTTGTTCTTTCCCTTGCAGCCTTACATAACTGGGAAGTCCATCAAATGGATGTCAAGTCTGCCTTCTTACATGGTGATTTACATGAGGAAATTTACATGGAACAACCTCCTGGATATGTTCAGAATAACTCTAGCCTTGTTTGTCTCCTTAAGAAATCCTTATATGGCCTTAAGCAAGCTCCTAGAGCTTGGTATGCCAAAATGGATAGCTTTCTCCTTGACACTAGTTTTTCTAGATGCCATTCTGACCCCAATGTCTATACCAAGAAAGTAGGAAACCATCTCATCATACTTTTTCTTTATGTTGATGATCTTATCCTTACCGGTAGTGACCCTAAACTTATAACCCATGTGAAATCCAGTCTTAAGAAAAATTTTGAAATGTTAGATAGTAGGACATTTGCATTATTTTCTTGGTCTCCAAGTCTTGCAAACCAAAGAAGGAATCTTTCTTTCCCAGTCTAAGTATGCTTGTGACCTTCTTCGTCGCTTCCACATGGAAGATTGTAAACCAGCCCCTTCTCCCTTCTAGTCTGGAGTCAAACTTTCTGCCACTTGTACTTCCCATGAAGTAGATGCCACCTTGTATCGTCAGCTTGTTAGTAGTATTTTATACTTGACTCATTCCTGTCCTGACCTTTCCTTTGTCGTTGGTCATGTTGCTCGTTATATGCAAACTCCTCATGAAAATCACTGGAAAGCAGCAAAAAGAATACTTCGATATATTTGAGGTACAATTCAGTTTGGGATTCATTACAGTATAGGGGGGAAACCTTTGTTGGTTGGTTTCACTGATTCAGATTTGGTCGGTGATCCTGATGATCGGAAGTCTACTGCAGGTTATGTTTTCAGTCTAGGATCTAGACCCATCACTTGGGCTTGTAAGAAACAACAAGCTCTTGCTCTTTCTTCAGCAGAAGTAGAATATCGAGCCGTAGTTAATGCCAGTCAGGAAGCTTTATGGCTTCGATAGATTCTTTCAAAGTTTGGATTCGAGCAGCAGCATCCTACTCCACTTTGGTACGACAATCAAAGTGCCATCAAGCTTGCCAAAGATCCAATTCTACATCAGCGCAACAAACACATTGAGCTACACATGCACTTCATCAGAAATCTTGTTCATGATAGTGTTATTGAAGTTCTCTATTGCCCTACAGATGATCAAGTTGTAGACATCTTCACCAAGTCTCTTACAGAAGCGATGTTTTCTAAACTTCAGTCTATGTTAGGAGTTCAGGAATGTGTCCTTAAGGGGGGATAGGCTCTAATTCCTCCTTTCTTCTCCTAATAGTGTCACCTTTGTAAATCCTTCAATCCTATCCCAAGTTGTTCTTAAGGGGGGATGTTAGGATATTTAGACACTTAGGAGTTAGTTAAGATCAACTTGTGTAATATATCCGTTAGGTAAAAGTGTGTTTCTTTAGTATGCATTAGTATGCATTTGTAAATATTCTAATCCGATGGTCACGATATGTTCTAGACATAGAGTGATCCGACGGTTCAACTTCTCTTAGATCATACCTACCATTGATCCATGGCTTAACACCCGATTGGTCTATGATCTCTATTTAAAGAGCATAGAGGGTCCTTGGCTAGTTGATCGATTATGAGAAGCTCATATGTAACTTTCTTTCTTTTGCATGATAAATTGCTCCAAGTAGCTATTTGGCTGGGGCTGTGGACTATTTTCCTCTCGAGGGTTTTAACCACGTGACAAACATCGGTGTGTCGATCTGTGATCTATTTGTGTGAAGCAGTTGCTGAAGGTGTTTGGTATTTTGGGAGTACCTTGTGTACCCAAATAGTTCTTAGATCTATAGTGTGTTATTGATAGCCATGACGTGGTCATCATCATAGATCTACAGTGTATTGGTCCACAGCTATGATTGGTTTAGATAGAGTCAGTTACTAGTCTTATGTTAGTTATGAGTCTATCTCTCATTGCCTTTGTATCAGACAGATATCTTGCAAACTATTTCACCTATCACTTCCTTCTAGCTTCATACTTTGGGGCCCATTCTATTGCACCTGGAAATTCCACATTATCCATTTTCCTTCTGGAGAACCTGACCTAAAATTGACCTAAGATGTTTTGAGATTCTTTTTCCCATATCTTGGAGGGTCGATGCCTTTATCCCTTTTATACAAATCATCGACAGTGCTGCCCACTTTGGATTAAAGAGTGTCGATTCCCCCATTCTTTGACATAAAATTAGGTCGGCGCACATACCCTTTCTGCCAGGAGCGTCGATGGTCCAAAAAGGGAAAAAAAGAAGGTTCTGGAAGCTTCCATTCGGAATCCTCCATGGAGTCAGTTCCTACATGCTTGGGAGAGGTGGCATTCATTTTTCTCACCTATTGGGATCACATCCTCTCCATTTCCCAAGTCATCTCATGAGTTCTAGGCCTATAAATTAAGCCTTCATGATGTGAGTGGGGGAGGACAAGAAAATTACCCTTATGTATGGAGATATATTCATAGTTATAGAGGATTGTAGATGTTCTTGTAGAGAACGAAGCCATCAACATCAAGGTTTGGTTGTACTTCTCTCTCTTTCATAATTAATACAAAAGCATTCCCCTTTCCTATATTTGATGTATTGATTTTAATTGAATATTATCAGACTCCTTGATCACTGATATAAGTAATTAAGTTATCATGATTCTCTCATCTTGTTTGTTTGTATTTTGATCTATTTTGCAGGGCATTGAACTGTTGCAAGGGCTTTTGGAGAAAAGACAAAGAGATCTAGGTCTGAGGTATATTTTATTTCATGTTATTTAATTTGATTGCTTAAGTAAATGATATGTTGTTGTGTCTTTTTGTTCTGTGCTTGTGACTTACAGTGCAGAGGAATAAACAGTGTCCGCGCTAATTGAGAATTCCTTATAACACTAAGATTTTGGAATCCATAAACTAGAACTTCACTAGGAAACTAGATTTTTTGCATTGTGGGTTGCTTGTTTTGGTCCATCAATTTTCTCCCTCCATTCCATATTCACCAAACATATATTCAACATAACAATCAATGAGATAGAAACCATGTGGATACATCTAATCTAAGACCAAATTTTTATATTTTGTCCATCCTATATTTAAAATTAGTTAGAACAACAATTGTATCCTTGCTATACTAATGCATATATATGAGGTCATCACTACAAATTTAACATGATCATAGGCAATAAAATATTAAATAAGAATTGGCAATGATTAAGTCATAATCAATTCCATTTTTTAAACCTCATCCAATGACGATTTATAAAAGGCCATTTATTTGTCTAAAAACAATGTGTCTATAAGAAATACAAATCCCTAAGTTTAAAAATCTAATAAGATGAATTTCCTTATAGATCAAAATGAACTATGACCATGGTAGTGAAGTTCTCAACTTCTACACAAAATTTTCAACTAAGCTCATATTCACACAAATCTTTGAATTACCACATCATGTTACTATTGTGACAACATCCAGAGATAAGAGTGTATAGAGACTTTGACCATTTTCATATCCAAACTAGAGATTTGATATGATTAGAATAATCATTTTACTACAACAATATTAAAACGGTGGTCATGCTGCAAAAGGAAAGTAAGGTGCACTTGCAAATTAGATGGAAAAGGATGGCATTGGTTTATAATAGTTGTCCAAGAACAGTCCAACCCTTGCATTGGAATATATGATAATGTTGCTCACTAAAATATTGGAGAATTATGTGTTTCAAACCTTCAAGTTTGGAACACTTTAACATGTGTATAAGTAAGTGGAATTCTTCAAACTTTACCAACACTTTTCCATATTGACTAGACATAACAATATCATATATTTATTAAAACATGACATCCTGGATTTTACCCTTGTTTATCATGTGACACAACTATAGAATACATCTTCTGAAAAAAGAGAAACTTTAGTTGTTTCATAGATATCATACTTTGTCATAAGTAAGGGATGTACAAAGGTAAACCAGTAATGCATACAAAGAGGTAAATAGAGGTTGCATTATTAAAAGGGACATAAACCTAAAAACTATATCTTCAAGAAGAAAGGAATGTTATTTATATCTATATTAAAACACTACTCACCACTTTTGTGAGGAGAGTAATGTTGGAGCGCCAAATTATATCTCTTTGCATCCTCCAAATACACTTTTTATCTCTTCATTTGATCCTTTGACGCCATAAAATCCTCTATATTTTCACATATCTACCCAAATTCCCAGCAAGTATACTAAGGTATGATAATTCATCCAAATCCTTTGATTCCTTTGATTTAATGCTTAAATATAATTCTTGAAGGATTTGTGACTAATTATATTTCTGCAGCATACTTTGATTTCTGCAGCATATGTTGATATTCAGCAACAAGTTAGATATTATGAAGATTCTCCATACATGGCCAGCTCATTCAAACAAAGTCTACCCAGCTCAATTCTTGTTGATGACTCATGTATAATCAATGCAATATTCATCTCTAGGCACTACGTGCCATAGAGATGAAGATCTTCTATTAGATGATGAAATCAAAACATCTTTCGAAGCATGAGAAGGCCATTATGAAAATAGTTGTATCATTAATAAATGATAGAGTCTGTTACTAAGAAACTAGAATTGGTTATCCCAGTTCCTAGATATAAAAATCCATGGATCAAAAATGTAAAAACGAAAGGGATATGTATGCATAAATACAATGAACAGTTAATAGAAGGATTATGCTATCTAAGTTCTGTTTTTTTCTGAATTTGACAGAGGTTATGATGTTTTTATGATGCATGGATGATTTTGTAGACTATAATCTGATTCAATTCCTGTTGTTAATGTTTTTTCTTTTATATGCCTGTAGTTTAAATTTCTTAGTTTGTAAATCCCATAGGGACTTGTGGTATCGTTGGCAAGGATCCACCAACATAGAGCATAAGCCCTTCCCCTGTAACTTCAACTTTTTGTAAAGGACAGATAGATTAACTAATTGTTTTCTGTAAGAATTCTATTTGGTCAAGCAACTTTAGAAATAAGATTTTTTATATGACTGGAATATGTTACTTACTGTTTAATTGTTGTTGGAATAATGTGCACAACATTGTTAGTCTAGAACTGAGCTCGGACGTTAGAGTAGATTGATTTAAAGGCATTGTTTTGAATTCTTAGTTTTATTTGATTCATTTTGCTGTAGCTGTAAATCCTAGTTTAAAGTCATACATTGCTTCTGTATAATTGAGTTTCCAATGAAATAAACTTAGTTTTATTTTCTTCTAAATTATAGAATATGTAGATTGCATTCGTTTTTATTATGGTTTAAGTTGTAAGTTAATCCAGTTTTGTCTTTTTGCAAGATTTAATTTCAGAATATAGCTCTAGATTTTAATAAAGGCTCCTCTGCAAATTACATTGATTTTGTTATAGTTCCAAAGTGCAACTTAATTTAGAATAGTTTCATAAGAAGTAGTCGATTTTAAAGATTAGGATGAACAAGTAAGCTCTATGATAATGTTAAATTTCTTAAAAGATTTATTAATTTAATAAGAGCTTTGAGGTATTAAATGATATATCAATTTCATAAGTTCACTTTCTGTTACTTGCTCTGTTTTCTATGTTAATATGTAGTTTTCTGCTCATTTAGTCCTAGTTCACTTTCTGTCACTTACCTTGCTTTCTGTGTCAATATGTAGGTTTTTGTTTATTTAATACGGTTTTTGAATTATGTTATAGTTCTCATTGGTTTATTCTTTGGTATCATAATTATTTTAAAGATAGTTTGAAAGGTATTTTCATTTCTGCAATTAGGATAGAACATGAATTTGAATGTTTTGTAGATCTTAGATGTGAGAGTATTTAGTTAGTATTAGGATTTTAAAATTAAATGAGTTTGATGATTATTAGATTAGGAATCTTAGTATTAAACATTTTTGAATAATCTTTAGATTAGAGTAAATCAGCTTAGAGTAGATTAGATTACAATAGGCCCTAATCTTGCATATACAGTGCTTGTGCCTCAAAGTTTACCTCCCTGGGTTGACATTTTATGAAGGATATTTGTAGTGATATATTTACCCAACATTTTGGTGCCATTGTCAGGGAGGTGCTAAAGGGGTTGGAGTCTAGGTAGATAGGTTGCTTTTAAATTACACAACAAGGGGGAGGGGAGCACGGTAAGAAGAGAGGTAAGAACCTGCACATCCACTATAGTGGGGTGCCCCAAAGCCTTGTTGTTCTTCTTCCATAAATTTGTTCTTATGCAAAGTTTGATTTACTTAGGGCATGTTTCCCTTTCTGCAAATATAGATAGTTTACTCTCACATAATTTAATTCCAAGCATATATGTTTTTTTTTAAATCTAGGTAGTTCCCTTTCCTGCAGTTATTTTTTAGGCAAGTGTGTTTCTCCTTTCAATAGTATGCAAGAGTGATTTTTCTTCAGCAAAAGTAAGATTTCTTTCAAGTAGGAATGTTTTTTCAGTTTATGGTTTCATAATGTAGATTTGGATTGCTTTTAGTTTTCGATTGTATATTCGATTAATTAAAACTTAGGCTAGTTTGCACCCACAACACTTTGTTTCAACTTAGTTTCTTTGCTTTTACATTTCTGAAATGAATACATTTGATTTCCTGCATGAATAATTTTCCTACAAATAGTTTAATTTAGTTTTAAAATTTGATTTTGTTTTAAAATTTGATTTTGTTTTAAAATTTAAAACATTTGGGTGATGTAAGAACCATGTTACTAACCCCCTGTGAAGCAGGACATTTGAAACAGTACAAGTTTAAGGATGTTCAAAAATTTGTTGAGTAAAGAAGGGCTTATTACTACAAAGGGTTTCTTTAATCCCTGTTGTAGTATCAGGTCAATAACTAAAGAAGAATCCATCTTCCAAAATGGGCAGAAAATCCATAAGTATCCTTAGCATGAAGATCTTGATCTATATATTTATCCTTCCTCATTTGATGAGGGAACTCAAGAATCATGGAAAGCAGCTGCAGAAGAAGAACAACTAGAACCTGAAATTACAGAATTTCTTGCTTTCCTAGTACCAGAGGAAGAATATCAACTTGGCTTAGAAATGAAGGATACTAAAAGAAGTAGCCAAGCAAATCAAGAATATATTAATATGTGGACAGTTTCTCAATTCAAGTCTTTTAAAGTTTTCAGCAATTTTTGAAATTGAATCATATGAGAAGTCGGTTCCTCATATTAGGGTATTTGTTCATATACATTATGTGAACAAGAATGTTTTAGAAATCCTGATTCATAGGTGGTTCCACTGGAATTACACATACACTTGAAAGAATATTTCTACTTCCAGTAGCATAGGGTAGTTTAGGGAATAAAAAATAAAAAGAGAAAAAAGTAAAGAGAAAAATAAGCTTTAATGTGAAAACTAGGTGACTGGCTGGCTAGGATCCATAATAAAGTTTGTTGGTGATTCGTCATTTCTGTAAAAAAATATATTTTGTTCTATGCTCAGCTGGATGATGGGAGATTTATTAAGGCTATCCCTCCAGCAAGTTTCAACCCATCGAATTCAAAACATTTTCTGGGTCTGAAACTTGAGACATTTTTAGGTATCATGGAGCCTGCATGCCTCAATCGTAGACATCCTTGTAATTTGTTAAGGAAATTCATTAATGTTTCTTGGAAAGTGAATTATACAATTCATTTGACTCCAACAAATCTATTCATGACTGTTAGGATGTACCAAGTGCCTTGATTTCCATTAACATTAAAGGTGGAATATCTCGCATTGGTTAACAACTATCCTCATTGGTAGGTAATCCAATGATTTCTATCTATGTTCGACAACAAAAAATTTATTCACATAGGTATATTTGCACAAATAAAAGGACATTAATGAAGACCTTGCATAGTTTTCAGTAGGTGCAGCTTTCATTTTGGGTACAGAGCAGTCTATTCTTTTATTTTCTACATAAATCCAATAACATTTAGCACAGTGGATAGCATATCAGAAGAAACATTCTCAGTTTTGTAGCAGCACAATCTTGGGGGCAAAGCTAGAGCATCTTGTCACGGAAATTCCATTCTATCATAGAAATGACAACATGCAGCAGAAACTCCTGAGATCCAAAGTATTTCTGAAGAACTTGGTCCTGTAAGGTAACATTGATCTAAGGTAACGGTCCTTTCTTTGAAATATGCTTATTGAATTAAATTTAAGGAAATTTTAGCATGGATTATACTTACATACTTGCTAATCCTATGCCCTCATATGATTTAGACCATACTCTTGCTTTGGTTGTCCTCATACTTTTACCTTTTCAAATATAAATCCTTTTTACCCTACCTTTGTTTGTCATCATTTGACAACCATCCTTATACCTTATAAATAGATCTTCATCTCTATGGCACATAGTTCCTAGAGATGAAGATATTATCACCTTAAAAACATATGTTTACGTTTCTTCTATCCATGCAACCCTCGATTCATCCCTTTATGTTTTCATACACAACAATTCATCATTGCACTGATAGATCAAAATCTCCATATGCGCCATGCATTTGAATGATCGTTAAGTATGAAGTTTATGATTATCGTTACATCCAAAGCATTAGAAGTCTCAAGAAGATCTGTAGAGACTTATTATACGCCTATCCAATAAACTTCATCATTTTCCCAGTTTCTATTTTATCCTCTGTTTTCTATCCAAGGTATAGTCTCAGAGCACATTATGGGGTGGAAGGGAGTTGAACGACATGAGCCGAGTTCTGTCTCTATGTTAGAAGGTTTTGCTGAATTCAATGCATGCAAGAAAATATTTGAAGGTATCTGGTATCAATTTTTCCAAAAATTTCAGGGGTATGATGAAGAAATTACACTGAAATTCGACCAGGGGTTTGATGGGAAAGTTGTGCACATTGGCGATTTTATCATGGAAGGTTCTGAGAAAACAGTTGCTCGTGCCACTGGTCTGCCTTGTCATGGGGAGCATTGGTTTAAAATGAACCCATAGAGCATGCAATATGTACCAGGTTTTTAAAAGAGAAGTATCAGTCTGCAAACAGGAAGAAGGTTTTTTCTCAAGACTGGATGCAGGATAAATGGCACAATGTGCTCTATGTATTACAAAAGTATTTGACTTGCGAAGGAAGTTATGTCACCCACTCTAAATTACCATGTCCGACTACTTTTTCATTTGAAGCCGAATTGGAAATGAATTTCCCATATTTTTGCGCAAAAGTTTAGCTAAGATTTCAAGACATGTTCAGAAGCACTTTGGCAATCCTTACAACAGCCTCTACCATCATGGTTTAATTAAGATCCTTATTGAAGATGAATTGCATATGCGTAAGGATACCTGGGATAATTTTGTGGAAAAATTTCAGGGTACCCCTTCATCCGCAAGTCCTCATTCTCCACACATCCAAGTCTCTCCTCAGCCTGAAGGTCATGAATTCGAAGCCGTTTCTGACCCAGATCCAGAACTACCCTTAATTGAACTTTTCTCCTCTGTATTATGAAAATCCAAAAGGAAACGACCTTAGTCGAAAATCCCTAATGTCACAAAATCTACAATGACGCGGTGAACCACCAGAAGTATGACAAAACATCTTGTTAAACCCTCTAATTCATTCCTCAATTTGCATCCGTCTGTTTTGATTGATCTAGAAGAATCCCATGAGTCAGAGCCAGATCTCCTTGGGAAGAAAAATCAAAAGAATACTCCAAGTCCACTTCCTCCGTTGTCTCCTAAAAAATTTGACTTTGCATATAATGAACCTTTTGAATTTATTCTTCCTAATTTTGGTTCTGAGCCTGTAGACCCTTATCTGCATGAAAACCCTCCTGTTTCAAAATATGGCCATGTGGAATATAATCCTGAACTATTTAACCCTCAATAGTTTGACTATGGGTCTCCTGATGATAATTCACCTACACAAGAACCATGTGGTGAACATATACCTGAAGTTTCAGCCACCTCATCTATACCTTCAGTCATTGCCTAGCTGCAGAAGAAAAATAAGAATATTAAAAAGCTTAAAGCAATACTCAAGTCATATGAACAGTCCCAACAAGAGAAAGACCTATTGGTTGCAGAATCTGAGAAATATAATGAACAATGGAGAAATTATAGTCTTAAGCTCCTAAAGAAGAATGAGAAGTTGAGGGAAAAACATGACACATCAGTTGTGAACATAAAATGCCTCCATAAATTAGTGAGGAATTCGAGAGTTGAGGCCTCTAATTATTTATCACATATCAGTATGTTAAAGAAGAAATTGAAGGCCCGATCAAATCCAGCAGGGAGAGAACTAAACATCATGGTCAATGCAGCATAAGCCCTATGAGTGGTATTGAAACTTAGTTTTGAAATTTTGAACATGCAAATACACATGCGTGGGAGGGAGAGTTGCCAGAGAACATGCCAGTAAAGAATTGGATATCATTGACAATACATTATAAATTTTGTCAGAAAGATTGGAAATCAGTTTTGAAAATTTTTGAAATTTTAAAAAGGCATGTTTACATGAGGAGATGCAAATACACAGGCATGGGAGAATGTTGGCTCGCCAAATTATATCTCTTTGCATCCTCCAAATACACTTTTTATCTCTTCATTTAATCCTTTGACCCCATAAAATCCTCTATATTTTCACATATCTACCCAAATACCCAGCAAGTATACTAAGGTATGATCATTCATAAAAATCCTTTTATTTCCTTTGATTTAAAGCTTAAATATAATTCTTGAAGGATTTGTGACTAATTATATTTATGCATCATACATTGATATTCAGCAGCAGGTTAGATATTATGAAGATTCTCCATACGTGGCTAGCTCATTCAAACAAATTCTACCCAGCTCAATTCTCGTTGATGACTCATGTATAATCAATGCAATCTTCATCTCTAGGCACTACGTGCCATAGAGATGAATATCGACTATTAGATGACGAAATCAAAACATATTTCGAAGCATGAGAAGACCATTATGAAAATAGTTGTATCATTAATAGATGATAGAGTCTGTTATTAAGAAATCGGAATTGGTTATCCCAGTTCCTAGCTATAAAAAGCCACGGATCGAAAATGTAAAAATGAAAGGGATATGTATGCAGAAATACAATGAACAGTTAATAGAAGGATTGTGCTACCTGAGTACTAGTTTTTTCTAAATTTGACAAAAGTTATGATGTTTTTATGATGCACAGATGATTTTGTAGACTATAATATGATTCAGTTCCTGTTGTTAATGGTTTTCTTTTATATGCATGTGGTTTAAATTTCTTAGTCTGTAATTCCCATAGGGACTTGTGGTCTCCTTGGCAAGGATCCACCAACATAGAACATAAGCCCTTCCCCTGTAACTTCAAGTTTTTGTAAAGTATAGATAGATTAACTAATTGTTTTCTGTAAGAATTGTATTTGGTCAAGCAAATTTAGAAATCAGATTTGTATATGACTGGAATCTATTACTTGCTATTTAATTGTTGTTGGAATAATGTGCACAACATTGTTAGTCTAGAACCGAGCTCGGATGTTAGAGTAGATTGATTTAAAGGCATTGTTTTGAATTCTTAATTTTATTTGATTCGTTTTGCTATAGTTGTAATCCTAGTTTAAAGTCATTCATTGCTTCTGTAGAATTGGGTTTCCAATGAAATAAACTTAGTTGTATTTTCTTCTAAATTATAGAATATGTAGATTGCATTCATTTTTATTATGGTTTAAGCTGTAAGTTAATTCAGTTTTGTATTTTTGCAAGATTTAATTTCAGAATATAGCTCTAGATTTTAATAAAGGTTCCTCTGCAAATTACATTTATTTTGTTATAGTTCCAAAGTGCAAGTTAATTTAGAATAGTTTCATAAGAAGTAGCCCATTTTAAAGATTAGGATGAGCAAGTAAGCTCTATGCTAATATTAAATTTCTTAAAAGATTCATTAATTTAATAAGAGCTTTGAGGTATTAAATGATATATCAATTTCATAAGTTAACTTTCTGTTACTTACTTTTTTTTCTATGTTAATATGTAGTTTTTTGCTCATTTAGTCCTAGTTCACTTTCTGTCACTTACCTTTCTTTCTATGTCAATATGTAGTTTTTTGTTTATTTAATCCGGTTTTTGAATTATGTTATAGTTCTCATTGGTTTATGCTTTTGTATCATAATTATTTTAAAGATAGTTTGAAAGGTATTTTCATTTATGCAATTAGGATAGAACATGAATTTGAATGTTTTGTAGATCTTAGATGTGAGAGTATTTAGTTAGTATTAGGATTTTAAATTAAAATGACTTTGATGATTATTAGATTAGGAATCTTAGCATTAATCATTTTTTAATAATCTTTAGATTAGAGTAAATCAGCTTAGAGTAGATTAGATTAAGATAGGCCCTATTCCTACAGATACAGTGCTTGTGCCTCAAAGTTTACCTCCCTGGGTTGACATTTGATAAAGGATATTTGTAGTGATATATTTACCCATCAAGTAACACTACTCACCACATTTGTGAGGAGAGTGACTTCAAACAACTTTTTCTTTAAGTTTAAAGAGAAGATTAGGTGGTACAATAATAAAAAATCATATTTAAGTTTTGTAAATTAGATTTAGAGTTTGTATAGGATTTTATATTTTTTATTATATAGAAGAAGAGATGAGAGAAGATGTTAGAATCATATAAGCTATTCCAAGACATCATAAGATAGGTGTATTCAATTGTTATTTCATATATGCATCCACACAATATGTTTCATTGAGGAGGAGAGAAACGCCAAACAATAAAACATATTTCCTCATAATTAATCAACCATTATGTTATTAAGAGACACCACTCCCTTCTATATCCCTTTGACATACTACAACGAAAACATGGTTTAGTAGAGGTTTTTGTGGAGTTATGCCATTAGTGAAAGTTTTAATGGACGTTTTCTCCATGGTGCTTCTAAAACTTTTTTATAACAAATGCACCAATGTCGTCCTACATTCAAATGTTGTAAATAAGATATTTTAAGAAATTGCCACATGGTACATATTAAACATATATAATGCTCACTGAACATATTCTAGCACTAGTACTTTGGGACAAAAGATGTGCCACATCAAAGTTAAATAATTTATAAAAAAATATAAAGAAATGATGTTTTAAAAAAATTTACCAATGTGATTTCATAAGGAGCACTTAAATTCTCATATATATATATAAGCTCATTACACCAAACAATTCAACAATGACATTTCTCATTCATATGTTGCCATGGTGTGCAGTATACATATAAACACAGCAGTGCCCACTCCTCATTATCCAACGCAAGTGTTTATGATAAAAAGTGAACTTCAAAATCCAAATTGAATTAACAAGTTATTTAAAAATAAATCGATGGTTAATTAATATACCAATAATGTAATGGTGTTGTAAAATCTAAATTTAATTTAAAAATTATTTAAAAATAAATTAATGGGTATTTAATAAACCTTTTTTTTAAAATGTGGTTCACTATTTGTTAGAGGGCTATTCCACAAAAAATACCAACACCTGTTATTCAAACTGAATTAAGGTATGACCATATTAAATCATCAAGCATATCAAGCATTGCATAGGGGCTCACAAGACCATCATGTCACTTACGAGAATTGAACTTGGGTGGGGAGGGTAACAACCATTCTTTCCAACCACCCAAGCTACATCCAATATAGATGTAATGGTGCATATATTTATATTGTGCATCACTGTAGGATTGAATATATTTAAAAATATATATATTACAGGAACAAATACATGTACCCACACTCATGTGCATTTATAAAAGGAAACACAATATCTCAGGGTTGAATAAAACCCTAATTTTGTAACTTTCTTATTAAAAAATAGAATGCGGTCTTACTAAAAAAATCAACACACGAGTCTTAAACCCTATAAGGCACCCTGCAGTATCATTAAAATATTTAAACAAAAAACTCTTATCGGTGACACCATATACATATAACTACACAAGTGCATTAAGATAATATGCACAACATAGAAGTGGCATAACCATAGGTGGAGTTCATTTTTTAAGAATACCAATGTCTCCAAGGTTAGTGACCTCTTGAGCTCATTTTTTAATAACACCAATGTTCCCAAGGTCAATAATGGATACTATAGCTTGAGATATAGAGGAGTTGTCATCACAATAACAATGGGTGCAAGGTTTAATA
This sequence comes from Pseudotsuga menziesii, assembly GCA_001517045.1. Classification (NCBI taxonomy): domain Eukaryota; kingdom Viridiplantae; phylum Streptophyta; class Pinopsida; order Pinales; family Pinaceae; genus Pseudotsuga; species Pseudotsuga menziesii. The sequence goes on from LPNX010003252.1 coordinate 60,310, forward strand.
GTAGAGAACCCACAAATACATCTCTCCTATACATCAACCTTGACCTTGTGAAGATTTTCTAGCAAACATAGTGGCTTAAACACTATAATAGGTTGCAAGGATTTGATTATAACATAACAATGGAGTTTTCCTAAATTTTTAAGACTAACACTATCAGATGTAAATACCATGGATCCATTACTACGATGAGAGGGTTAGAGATTCATGTAGATATAGCGGTGACGGGGCTTCCTATTGGACATCCTTGGGACAAACATGATAGAATCACAACCCTAGAATCCAAGCATAATTTCCTTCTAGTCATATGAATATATAGAAGACACCAAGCATGGGGTAAAAATAAAATGTCTACTAGTTGATCCTTGGGATGAGGTGACTTTCCACCTGATAAAGTCTATAACATGTGAAGGAATGTACATCCCATTGCATGCTTATCACTTTAGACTATTATATCGATTGAGGTATTACTCATGTTTGAAGCTTGAGTAAAACCTAAGTGTTCCACATTTTTCTCTAGTTCCTTAAAGAGATTATTACTAAAGTACAAAACGAAAAAGCCAACAAATTTAGCCCACCATAAGCTTATAAAGCTACTCATCTATGATGCATTGCAATATATCCACACATGGTTTCATGGGACAAATTCTTGATAATAAGTGATAACAAAATTGCATCCTTACAAATTGATAGATATGAAGATACAAATCCTATAGTGGAGGAAAGAAATAAAAAGAAGGTTGTATACCAGGAGGGCACTAACACTAAGAAGAAGAAGGAAACAACCAATAAAATAGAAATAGGGGAGTTAGATAAGGATATTGATATTGCAATGTTGCAAATAGATGGATCATCCCATATAAACCCCCATCTTCTTGAACAAGGAAGCTCAATAGAAACTAGTGGTATCAAAAGAAGAGACACCACAAGCCATAACATGACCTCAAGCAACCAAATAAGTAAGGACTCATCCACCTATCCCTACATTAGGCATGGATGAGACTTAAGATCCTTCTACTATGGGAATTGAGATAGATGCATACGACCAACCAGACCAACTTCATGAAGCAAGAGAAAATATTCTAAAGTGCGGGACTATTGAAGAGTGCAATCGAGATACATGAATCCCTTTAGTATAGCAAGAGAAAGTAATCTCGTATCTTTAAGGAAAGATCACAAATTTAAAAAATGCACCATATGGATATCATCAATCAATTGGAGAATGGTAATTTAACCTTCAGGGTAGAAATAGAAAGGCAGCCAGAGTTGATTGAAAGTAGGGTCGAAAATATTGTAGCCTTGGAGAGCTCCATTTCTAAGACTACATAACTTGTAGAAGAAATTCCCTCAAGTAAACTTCCTATTTGAATTTTTTACCTTATACTTAAGAGGATAATGGTATAAGTTACAGCTACATAAGGTTGATGAATATTTAACCTTCCAAATGGATAACCAAATAGACTTCATTGAAATATATCACAAATGCCATGAGAAGGAGAAAAATCTTATGCATGAATTGAGATGTAGAGTTGATTCTAGTTTTGAGGGAGACACAAAATGAGGCCATGATGTAGTACCGAAAAGAACTATGAACAACTCTGAAGCATATTATTACAATGGTTCTATACTAGGTGGGAGTAATTAACTCCAACACTCAATAAAGTAGAGACTCACTCCTTACAAGGTCAAAACACTACCCTCTACAGATCACAATTGTGTATAGATACTTTAAATAAATGAAGCTTAGCAGGATTGGCATGAGATTTAGGTTACTTCTTCCACTAAACCCCACTCCATCTTGACAATCTACAAGAGAGATAGACATGATAAATAAAAGATAATGTGGAGCATAATGGAGCAATAAGTAGGTAACCATAAGAAAGATTACACACAGTATGGCATATGAAGTTAGAGAGATGTGTAGGGAACAACAATATGATGACGAGGACTGAGTAGAGAACAATACCAATTATGAGGTTTATTTTTGTTGCATAGTGGTGTAAAACTCTCTAACTGAGGGGTAATGATGGACCCTTAGACTATCATCTCTTGCACACCTTTTATCATGAATTCTTGATGTGTTTTCTCATAAACCTGTGAATTTTGTAAGCACTCTTATTTAATGGCCAAACTAGATGATATTGACATATGATTATTTGAATGAATATGCTTGGCTTAATTTCAAGAGAATATGATGGATAATTGATGTTTTAAGTACTTTTTAGTTTTAATGTGTGATTTTAATTATATGGAATAATGTGGATTGGCAAACATAAATTTCAATGCGGTAATTGGAATTATCCCCATGACCATACCATAAGAGGAGGTTCAAGTAAATTGGATATAGCTTGAGTGGTTGAGAAGAAAATTTGTTTCTTTTTTTTCCTATGTTCAAATCCCACCTTGTGACATGTTTATTCTTTATGAGTTGATTGTTGTTGAGGTGTTGAATTGTCCTTGAACCTTAAATGATATAGTTTACCTTGGGTGCCATCTTCAGAATGAGGGGAAGTGTCTAATAGGTTTTGCATTACAAAAAAAGAAAGCAAGAGGGTATTCAACCCTTGCATAATTGCCCATACTCAACACAAAGCACATATCAATCAAGGGATAAAAGATAAGAAATTCAAGGGATCATATATTCCTCATTTATGAAGGTGATCACTAAACTACCAATGCTAGGAGATAGCTAGTCAACTCTTAAAGAGACTCAATCCCTTCCAATCTCATTGCGTTTTAAAATCTAAATTAGTTGGAGGTAATCCTCTATAACTCAATTGTTGGTAGACAACCTCCAGGAAATCAAGGATTTGATTGATAAAGATAGTAAGAGTTATTTAGTACCATACATACATACATACATACATACATACATACATACATACATACATACATACATACATATATATATATATATATATATACATATATGTATATA
>LPNX010003252.1:63332-110433 GCA_001517045.1 Pseudotsuga menziesii
ATTTTTTCTTTTAATGAAACACCATGGTTCTTGTAACTACGTCAAATTGAGAATGCCAAGGATACCTTTTAAATGCAACAAATATTCTCAATCTTCTAGATCTTTAATAATATGCAACATAAGAATAACTACAAATTGGAATTGTAGATTTTTTAATCAACTTAAAAATTCCTAAAAGAGAGAAAAGTCTTTTCATATTTTTTCACATTTTAAGACTCTTCAACTATGAAAAAGAAAAGGGTGACAACTACTTCAATTCTACGAAGCCTTCAAGCAGAGAACAATATTGCTAAATCTCATAAAACTCTAGAATTAAATCAACAGTTTATAGGCCTTCAAAAATTTTGGCCACTTACAGATATATGCATGGTTTCTTTTTATGCAACCTATGCACTACATTTTGGGAATAGAACTACAATCTATGCATGTAATAATATGCACTCGTGATGCTTAACACAACTTGTGCACTACATGTAACTGCCACTAGAAGCAAGTTGCACACATAAAGCATAGTAGGAAAAAAAATAACAATGTATTTTTTAAGACTAAACTGTCTTCTTCTTCTTCAACTAATATGGGAAAGCTAGTAGAGACAAAACTAAAAACTAACAAGGAACTATCAATTCAACCGAACAAGACATAATTAAGTGAATTCTCATTAGCAATTCAACCCAACAAGACATAATTAAGTGAATTCTCCCTAGTGGAGTCACCAATTTTATTAGACGGGTTTTTCTTTTACTAAACATTGATGCCCAATGAGAAGGTTGGAATCTCGCCGAGAGACAAAGAATATACACAAAATATACCTTTCTCAATAAAGCATCCTTAAGGATGAAGTGTAGAGATTAAGTGAAGAAGAAAACTTGGTTGAATATTTTTAATCCTTGGTCTTGATATTTGGTTAGTCAAATAACCTACTTAGGAATAGATTGTCTTGAATGCCTAAACACAAATTAGACAAGACACCTTTCTCAAACCTATTTGAGCATTTAAAATGAATATTAGGAATTCAAAGAAAATTCTTAACTAACTTCCAGTAAATTAGTTCAACAATAACTATAACATTCAAATGTGATAACATTAGCAATAAAACACAAATTGGAAACCGAGGTATGGAGAGAGTAGAGATCTATATAAATGTTCTTGAAAAGTTGACAATAAGATAGTATACTTGAGCTTGATGTCGCAACTCCACTTGAGCCTAGGTTCCTCCTAGATCAGCCTTCAATCAAACTCCATCTCATGTGAAAATGATTCAAATATCAACTCATATAGGAGAAAAAGAGTGGCTCAACAAAATCTGGTGGAGAACATGTCAAACTATAAAAGATGAAAAAATATTCTCAATATGACGAATAGGGGCAAGGGATTGAAATTTACAGAGGTCAAACTATAGTTTCCACATGAGGGTGATCTTCTTTTTTGTGCAAGTATGGACCTTCTTTTTATATGCTTAGGAATTGGTTCCAACAGTTGGGGCTCGAGATCAAGTCTATATGGGTGTATAGCCTCCATGATATCTGGTTGGGCCCTGCACATTTCACGTACTTTTAATTTTTGGGCAATTTTGTAGAGAGTATAAATGAGTTGCTAACTACCAATACATCTGAATCATGATGCATGCAATTTGTACTTCTATAGGGTGCACGCATAAGGAGAGTGTCGGATTTAAAACATGGTAATGAGAAATGTCAACTGTTGACTCAAAGTATGAATGTGGCTCAATTCAACTCAAAGGATAATGGGTGACCAAATTTGGTTATAATACCAGAAAGAATCCATGGGAAAATCTTATCCCCAAGGATATTACCTCATTTTTCAAGAAAAGTCTATTCTAGGCAATTTCATTGTCATGCCTAATGTTTGTAAGTTGAGGAGGAAGGAGCCTTATCAAACATGATTTCTCACAAGGGATTGATATTAATACTACCATTGCAAGTCGAAGAACACATATAAATGGTTCACATGCTCATGCCCACGAGCTAAGGCTCAAGGAACAACTTACAACAAAATCATCACTTGCATTTCTAGAGAGTAAATCCAACCACAAGAGTTTACCATCTAACTCATCCTGCATGTTTTATTTTGAATATGTGTCCATCCCTTTATTTGAATGACTACTTTACTCTTCCAACTAGGAAAACATGATTTATGCTCCAAGATATAACTACCCATTTAGGCATTTAATCAACATAGTGTGGTGGAATTTAAATCCATAATACACATTTTTTTTTATCATGTCATGTGCACCATCACATAATTTTTTAACCATGTCCTTTACACTATTAAGGGAAATCACTTTATTTTATGCAGATTTGGCATGCCAAACATGTCAACTTAGATATAATGTAAAAGATATCAACTCAAGAAAAGTAAACTATTTTTAAGTAAACACATTTTCTTGTGGAACTTGTCATAAAAACTAACAGCTTTATATGATTAACTACTTACTCTCTGTAACATGTACATTAGAAAGTTCTTTTTATTAGACATAGCATCTAGATGAAATATTTGCATAATATTTATCTATAAAATAGAGGTATAAGAATAAGTGATTACATTCTTTAACTTAGGGAAATTGGGGAAAAAACTTCATATTTGTAAAACCCACAGTTATGATAGAGGTGTTATTATTGGCAAAGTGACACATAAAAGTAAGCAGATATGATAAAAGTAAGACAATAATATTTTTGTGTGTGTTTGTTTGTGAGTGAGAAAAGACAAACACATGAAAACAATTATAATAAATATCACACGTATTCTCAACTTCATATGCTAAAAAAAATTAAAGATATGAATACATTATAATGTATAAGTTCCACACATGTAGGGTGGTGAGCATCTTGTGTGTTGAAGAATCGAGAAAGACAATAAACTGAGCCATGTGACTGCAACAATATAAGAATACAAAGTACTAAAATATTAATATTTGTCAATGGATATGTGATTTATTAGTGGAAAATAAATGTTACCATACTAATGAACAAGTTCAAATATTGGTGAACATAAAACTCTTTAATTTCATATATTTTTAAAACAAAAAACCATATATAATGATTTAATTTTTTTAAAAATAATATTTTAATAAAAAAACCTAAAAAATCCAAAAAATTCTCAATAATTGGAAAATATAATAAAGAATAAGAATGCAACACTTCCATCCTTGTACTTAAGTTGATGCAATGTCTTATTTACAACCTCAATCAAAAACTTGGTCAAACTTTATGGGACAAATATATTTTTATTCATTGTCATGTTGTACATTAATTAATTAATTATTAAACACACATTTATCAGTATCATATTACATAAGACAACACAAGTTTGTATTATCATATTGTATTAAAGGCAACACACTACTTGAATTCTTTATACAAAATTAGAATTTATGCTCAAACTCTTATCGATGGTTATCTTTATTTATTTTTAAAATACAAATTCACATACCATCTATCATTATCAATCACCATTATCAATGTCATCCTTACCATCATATCAAAACCAATTTAAACCATCTTAAATCTGGTTACCATCTTATTAAAATAAATTTAAACCATCTTAAATTTGGAGGGTATTTTGGATTAAATTATTGTTATGGTTGAACAAAATAGAATCAAAACTCATGCAAATGGGTTGGAGGGTTCTCAAGTGAAACTGAAAAAGGTGTGTCAAAACCACATTGGAATTTAGAAACCATGCAAACTTCCATGGACAAGGAATCACTCTTGGAAATGTCTAAGAAGTTAAAAGGCACGAGGTTTGCCTGCTTGGCATCCTTGTTTTTTCCCTTGTTCAACGAATTAAATTTAGTAGTTCTTGGCGTCAAGAAACATGCGATTGAAGTTTTTTTTTATGATGTTAAATAACATGTATAAGGATTTAATTATATTCAATTACATTCCAAAGTTAAATGTAATTTGTGTAAATTATTTATAATGTATATTTTTTTTGCTGCTTTATTAAAACCTAATATATACTTATTACAAGTTCAATATATCAAAACAAAACTAGTATTTAAATTTAAAATTTAAAATTTTACCAAACTTAAACCTAAGTTAACGTTAGCCTCTCTGCTTACCTTCCCTCATCAACCTACCTCTTCTCCAGCGAACTTTTTCCAAGCGCAGACATCATATTTACAGGTCCACCACTCAGCTCCACCAACCACTGCCTCCCGTCGTCCTTCTTTTCCACCCCGGCTGCACTCGAACCCTATATGTCCACCTTTCCCACTACCTCCTCCACCGGCTGCTGATCGAATGGAATAAGGGAGCCCACAAGGAGGGATCGTGCTGCATGTGTTGATCCTAGTTTTGTCACCATTTTCGACTAGTAAATTCCACTTTTTGACATCTATTTTGATATCTTTTTGACATATTTATGTCATACAACTTGTCATTCATCCTCAAGTATGAATATATTTGGGGTTTATGCAAATTCTGGTTTATAATTGTTATTTCACGATTTTATTAATTAAATTCGATGTTATTTGAAAACATGTTTGATATATGTGTGAATTTGTTTGCAGGTTATAGACCTTGAATGAGCCAATGATTGGACACGCATCACGCTAGATATGCGCAGAGCGCATCCAACTCACCATCCAGCTTGTTGATCAAGCCACACATTGTTTATGGCATATTCCAAAGCGTTAAAGCATGGAATGGTTTTCAGTTGCTATGTGTCCATGTGTCTGGATGATAGAATGACCTTTGTTCTAGAAGGCTCATCAGATTGCCTTCTCTATTCGACACCATGACACCAATCCACATCAAAGAGAATCCTCACGCCACAGCACACGCAATAGAGAACCAACGCGTGAGGAAGAAGAGAAGCGTTGTGTGTTGGAATTCAATCAATTGTTTGTAATAATGGTTGATTGTTTTTAGGAGTGGTCGACTACTGAAAGGGTCGACCCGCTCATCCCTGTAAACGATTTATATAAACACCTCCAAGTGAGAGCATAGTTAGCTAGTTTTACATTCTGTTCGTCGAATTTGAAGAGAAGCTCTGTAATACTGTTCTAAATTTTAATATAAGTTACATTCCTGCTGTGTATATGATCTTGTCTGTGTGAGTGTTTAGTGAAGTGCCACCCTGATTGCTGAGAGGGCCCCTCATCAACCAGTGGTTCCCATTCTCGTGTGTATTTTCGTCATCTCTTTCCTTGTAATTAGTATAGTTTCATTTCCAGTTTGTTTATGCAATTGAATTACTGTAATCGTTCATTTCATTTTCCCTGTAGCGTATGTTTTATTATAATGTTGTGTTGTTAATATAGTTTCATTTCTTAAAACAAATAACCGGTTGCACGCATAGTTTGCCTTTAGTTTCCTTTCTAGTCTTTTCCAGCTTATGATTTAATTTTATGTTGATAATTGCACAGAGTAGATTGCTTTAATATCTTAGAATCAAGCTGCAGTAGGTTCAGTTTTGTTAAGTCTTGTCTGGTTATAAGTTTGCTTTGGTTATATTTTAGTTTGTTTAATAATGCAATGGGTAATAATTTCCTTATAATCATGAATTAGCTTAAGTTATTTTGTTGTTAAATTCGATCACTAAGTAAGTCTACTTACTGTTCTTTATGCATTTTATCTTCATGTGCACAAAACTAGCTGATAATTAGATTATTTAGGCTATTTTACACTATTTTCTCTATACAGACTATCATTCAAACAGCCTGTTCAGCCTATCATTCAGACCCACCTTCCAATCTATTATCTATCCCTTCGTTCGACCTTTAGTATTCCCAATTTGTTTTTAAGCATGTTTAAAGTCTTATTTCTTTAACTTTTTAATTATGTTCTGATTATGGTAATTAGATAATGGTTATGTTCATCATTAGGACCTTTGTTTCATTTCTTTTGTCTCTGATTTCCTTATTCAATACTGTGTAATGTGTAGTAATTATATCTTTAGTTTGGTTTGATTTATCCTTGTGTATATTGAGTTTAGGGTTAGACATGTTAAAGTTCTAGAAAAGCACACTGGCACCTTGTAAATTGATCATAGACGTAGGCCATGTTTCTTTCACTGAGTGGTTACTTTGTAGAACAGGATTTAAAGGAGTTATTTTCATTAAGCTCTTAACAGCATTGAGTTGCAAACTCTTCCATCCTACGTTATTTCGACTGTACCTTTACATGAGATACAATTATGATCTTGAAGAGTTGTGAATGAAAAACCCAAGTCATCAGTCATCATTCGTGAGGAAGATGAAGAAGTAGAAGACCCTAATGAAGTCATGAATGATACCATTCTACAGGATGTGCCAAAAATTTCAATGCATACCCATCCACAGCAAGAACGCATTGAGGAATAGACGATTCCTCTATTTCTGGAACGATTAGCAATAGAAAAACCTATAGTCCACCATGAGTACGACATTTTGAATGAACTAAAGAATATATGTGTCAAGATCCTCTATTACAAGCTATTAAAGACATGCCCATTTACAACAAGGTAGTAAAGGAACTATGTATTAAACTCCCAGGAAAGAAACAAAAGGACCCCTTCACAATTCATGTTATAGGAGAAATGTCTGAGTGTATGACAGACCAATCTCAGATTGCAAAATATACAAATCCAAGGACCCCAATGGTAACTGTTATTGTAAATAATACAGCTATAGAGAATACACTTATCGACTTAGGATCTGCCATTAATATGATCACCATTGTAGTCTTAGAAGCTTTGCAGTTGGGACAATTTCTCCGACCGGCCCCCTCAATTCTGGAACTAGCAGATTGTACTATGGTAAAACCTGCTGGAGTTCTTGATGACATTGTTGTGTCAGTAGCCTCATGGGAATATTCTGTTGATTTCATGGTAGGATAATCAAAGGATCCTTCTAAAGGACATCCTATTATAGGAGGAAGACGATGGTTGGATACCGCCAACACCTTCATAGGATGTAGGGACAAGGAAATGACCATTTCAAATGGGTTATCCACACAAAAACTGGCTTCATACCCCCCAACACAACCTGTAATTGAAACTTTTTGGTGGTCATATTGCCCCTTTTGGGATGAAAATATTGAAGATCTCTTTTTTCCTAGTGACTACTCCTAGGCACTTCAGGAACAGACTACTGAGAATGTATTAAACCAATTTGTCTCTTCAACAATGTGTATATATTTTCCTCGGTCTTTTTCTCAATTTGATCAAATTTTTGGATATGAGTTTCAAGAAAATATGGCTCTCTCAACATTTGTAGAAACACCATGTGTCTTTGCAATTGAAGAGCACATAGGGTCTTATACCGTGCCTTGTGAAGTTAGCACTGGGAAATTTTTACACATAAATGCAGGGTTAATCGAAAATCAACAAGAACAATTGCTTAAGGTCCTTAAAATCCAATATGGAGCATTTGCATGGGAATACACCGACATGAAATGTATACATCTTGACATTTGTATTCACCATATTTACATGGACTCCAGTATATCCCCTATAAGGCAACCTCAGAGGAGGATGAATCATGCTTTGAAAGATATAGTGAAAGAGGAGTTGCAAAAAATTCTCAGTGTTGGTTTCATCTATCCTATTTTCGATAGTAAATGGGTGTCTCCTCTAGTGGTAGTCCCAAACAAAGTCATAGGGAAATGGCGTATTTGTGTTGATTTTAGAGAGTTGAATAAGGCCACTCTTAAAGACTACTTCCCTTTTCCCTTTATTGATCAAGTGTTAGATACTCTATCTGGTAAGCAATATTTTTCCTTTCTTAACGGGTATAATGGATACAATAAGATTTTAATAGCACCTGAGGATCAAGATAAGACCACTTTTACGTGCCCTTGGGGAACATACGCATATAGAGTTTTTCCAATTGTACTATGTAACGCACCGACCACTTTTCAATGAGAAGTTTTAGGGAATTTTGTTGATATTATACACGACTGTGTAGAGGTGTACATGAATAATTTTACAGCCTATGGTAATACTTTTTAAGAGGCCCTTAATAATATTGAGAAGGTCCTGATTCGATGTCAAGAAAAAAACCTAGCCCTTTGTCATGAAAAATGTAAAATGTTATTAACAGAAGGTATAGTCTTGGGGCATCATGTTTCTTCCCAAGGAATCAAGGTAGACCCTGCTAAAATAGAAGTAATTGTTGGTCTTCCCTCTCCAAAAACTCAAAAAGAAGTAAGGAGCTTTCTTGTCCATGCAAGCTATTATCATCGTTTTATTGAAAATTTCACTAAAATAGCTGCACCAATGTTCAAGTTGCTTACAAAGGACATATAATTCCAATGGATTGAATCTTGTCAAAGTGATTTTGAAGTCTTAAAAGCTAAATTATCAGTTGCACCAATACTTAGGGGTCCCGACTGGTCCCTTCCTTTTCATATATCCATTGATGCTTCTGATACATCCATAGGAGGAGTCCTAGGCCAATCAGCTTATGCCATTTACTTTGTTAGAAAGAACGTAGCTCTTGCCGAACTAAATTACATTGTTACTAAAAACAAATTCTTGGCAATAGTCTATTCCATTAATAATATTCGTCATTATATTACAGGATATGAATTTTTTGTGCATGCAGACCATTCTGCCATCATATTTTTTATGAATAAACCAATTACCAATGGTAGAGTGACCCAGTGGCTTTTTCTATTACAAGAATTTAATATCACTGTCGTCGATCAACCTGGTAGAGAAAATTTGGTAGTAGATTTCCTCTCTCGCATTCAACATGATGATGATGTTAAACCTATTGACGATACTTTTCCTAACAAACATTTATTGGTGGTGTCTATTCAAACCCCTTGGTTTGTAGACATTGCCAATTATTTAGTAACTGGAAAATTACCAAACCACCTATCCCCACAAGAGAAACACCGCATTATAGTCTAGATTTCTAACTATTCTTGGGTTGATGATGACCCCTTTCGCACTGGCCCAAATCTTATTATTAGATGATGCGTACGGGAGGATGAAATGACAGATATCCTCCATGCATGCCATCATGGGCCATGTGGGAGACATTTTTCTGACAAGCGGATGACATACAAAGTGCTGCACTCTAGTTATTACTGGTTGAACATTTTCAAGGATGCTACCAAATATGTTAAAGGATGTGATAGTTGCCAAAGAATGGGTAGACCTACGCCATCTGATGAGATACCGTTATTGAACCTTTTGAGAAGTGGGCTCTTGAATTTGTAGGACCAATTTCTCCCATGTCCCGTAAGAAGAAATATATCCTAGTTTGCACAGACTACGTTACCAAATGGGTAGAAGCTAAAGCTTTTTTTAGGGTCACAGAGAAATAGGGTCAGCTTAAATCCAGTGGTTCCCATTCTAGTGTGTATTTTTGTCATATTTTTCCTTGCAATTAGTATAGTTTCATTTCCATCTTGTTTATGCAATTGAATTACTGTAATCATTCATTTCAATGTTCCCTATAGTGTATGTTTTATTATAATGTTGTGTTGTTAATATAGTTTCATTTCTTAAATCAAATATCCAGTTGCACGCATATTTTTTCTTTAGTTTCCTTTCCAGTCTTTTCCGGCTTATGATTTAGTTTTATGTTGATAATTACACATAGTAGATTGCTTTAATATCTTAGAATCAAGTTGCAGTAGGTTCAGTATTGTTAAGTCTTGTCTGGTTATAAGTTTTCTTTAGTTATAGTTTAGTTTGTTTAATAATGCAATAGGTAAAGATTTCCTTATAATCATGAATTAACTTAAGTTATTTTGGTGTTAAATTTGATCACTAAGTAGGTCTACTTACCGTTCTTTATGTATTTTGTCTTCATGTGCACAAAATCAACTGATAATTAGATCATTTAGGCTATTTTACACGGTTTTTTCTATACAGACTGTCATTCAGACAACCTATTGAGCTTGTCATTTAGACCCACATTCCAGTCTGTTATCTAGCCCTTCGTTCAACTTTTAATATTCCCAATTTGTTTTTAATCCTATTTAAAGTCTTGCTTCTTTAACTTTTTAATTATGTTATGATTGTGGTAATTAGATAATGGTTATGTTCATCATTAGGACCTTAGGTTGGATTATTGAAAGTATTATCAAGTCCCATCCTTATTCTCAATCTTCTCTTACTTAAATATGCTTTGAGTTATGCTTTGTTTCATTTCTTTTGTCTTTGATTTCCTTATTCAATACTGTGTAATGTGTGGTAATAATATCTTTAGTTTGGATTGATTTATCCTTGTGTATATTGATTTTAGGGTTAGACATGTTAAAGTTCTAGAAAAGTACATCAGCACCTTGGAAATTGATCATAGCAGTAGGACCTTTTTCTTTCACTGTGTGTGTGGTTACTTTGTAGAACAGGATGTAAAAGAGTTATTTTTATTAAGTTTTCTACTTGCTTCTTATTAAAGTTATCTTTATTAAGTTTTCTACTTGCTTCTTATTAAAGTTATCTTTATTAAGTTTTCTACTTGTTTCTTTTATTAAATTGTCTACTTGTTTATAACATCGTTTCCCTTTGTAAAAGTCATTTGCCTATGGAATAAATCATCATGTTTACTATTACTTGTAATTGGACATTTCTTAGTTTGCATATATTTGTAGAAGTTAAATTAGATTTGATCCCTTCTTTACTTCTTTTGAAAGCCATTTTGACACTATTCCTTCTCTAGTTTCGATCACAATAAATGCATATCCTCATAACAACCAATGAGAGTGGAACTAGTGGAGCTAGGTGATTTGGTTTAACCGTTATGTATAGCCTCCAGATGTTTAGACTGTCTTCTCAGCAAGACATAGAGAAAAAGATTGCAGCCATTGACCTGCATCTATCCAAGCTTCAAGCTTATCAATATCAAGAAAAAGGCTATCTTGAAGAAGAAAAGAAGATTCTACTTCAACAACTTGAGTCAACCAAAGGCAAACAGAAAGTAGAATACTCTAAATCTATTTCTTATAATCCTGCTGATCTATACAAAGAATATCCAGAAAACCATGAATCTAGACAGCAGTTTAGAAGAAGTAGAGAAGCAAAGCTGAGACTAGAAATAAAATAAAAGCAGAAACAGTTGAGACAGCTATGCTTAGAGATTGAAGAACTTAAAAGTGCTGTTAAGATCATTCAGATAGAAAGAGATCAGTCTTCTGATGAGGATTTGAGCAAGCACTATGACAGTGCTATGAATATTGAAAGCATAACAGAAAAGGCAGAAGAAACTCCTCCTTCTTCTCCTTCTGCAAGGAACATTCAGTTATCTATGCTTTCAGGCCCTAAGATGTATATTTCTGTACAGTTTATGCCGAGTGAATATAAGCCATACACTTTAATTTGTTTTGTTGATTCCGGATGCCAAGTGAATTTAGCTATATTTGTGAACCTAGATATTATCATCCTGATAAGCCCCTTAAGTTTAAAGGTTACAGAAAGACCAAGCATACTACAAAACATTCAGCTTCTAAAAAGCCTAACTATTTCCAAAAGCCCCGCTGATTTATCAAAAGAAGATCTACCAAGGCCACAAAAAAGGGTTGTTTTCTGTGTGGCCAACCAGGCCATTGGGCAAAGAACTGTCCTAAGAAAAAGAAGCTCCCTAAAGTTGCTGCTTTCTGTGAACAGCTGGATTCTAGGTGGTGGGATTATCCAGACAATGCCTCAGATCCTTCAGCTGAAGTCCTTTATTTAACTTCTGAAGATTCCAACACTTCTGCTTCTGAATCTAATCCTGAGTTTCAGCCCGCCTTGAATAAATTTGATCCTTCTTCTTCCTCTTCCGAGTCCGAATCGAAACCAAATTTAGGGGGGTATGTGGTCCCTGAATTTGAGTTTAGCCTCCAGATGTTTAGACTGTCTTCTCAGCAAGACATAGAGAAAAAGATTGCAGCCATTGACCTGCATCTATCCAAGCTTCAAGCTTATCAATATCAAGAAAAAGGCTATCTTGAAGAAGAAAAGAAGATTCTAATTCAACAACTTGAGTCAACCAAAGGCAAACAGAAAGTAGAATACTCTAAATCTATTTCTTATAATCCTGCTGATCTATACAAAGAATATCCAGAAAACCATGAATCTAGACAACAGTTTAGAAGAAGTAGAGAAGCAAAGCTGAGACTAGAAATAAAAGAAAAGCAGAAATAGTTGAGACAGCTATGCTTAGAGACTGAAGAACTTAAAAGTGCTGTTAAGATCATTCAGATAGAAAGAGATCAGTCTTCTGATGAGGATTTGAGCAAGCACTATGACAGTGCTATGAATATTGAAAGCATAACAAAAAAGGCAGAAGAAACTCCTCCTTCTTCTCCTCCTGCAAGGAACATTCAGTTATCTATGCTTTCAGGACCTAAGATGTATATTTCTGTACAGTTTATGCCGAGTGAATATAAGCCATACACTTTAAGTTGTTTTGTTGATTCCGGATGCCAAGTGAATTTAGCTAAAGATTCTACTATACCTCATTTCTATTGGGAACAAACTAGAGATGGTGGTGCAGCCATTAATGGCAGACCAATTCCATTACAAGCTAAATGTAAAAAGTTTCCAGTTCAATTTGGGAATGTATGTGATCAGATTAGTTTGTACAGAATGGATGATGTTAGTGAGGATTGTGTGTTAGGATCTCTATGGCTTCAGAAAGTCAACCCTTATTTAGTTGATCATGAAAAGATGACTTTCACCTATAAATTGAATGGCCAGATTATCACTCTTCCTATGACTTTCCAGCCTATCAGAAAATGTAAAGCTACTGAGCCTCCTCCAGTCTCCAAACCTCCTATAGCTCAGTTGATGAAAATGGAAAGATGTAAAAGATTTTCAGAACTTAATGGAGCTAAAGTTTTGGAAAGTATCTCTGCTAAGCTAAAGGTAGATTGCTGCTCAGAAAGTCCAAATGCCTTTTGGACAAGAGAACAATACTTTGTCTCACTGCCTTTAGATCCAAATCAAAAGGTCAAACCTATGAAAGCATCTGCAACATTAATGTCTCCAAGTGAAGTTGCATTCTGTGATGTTGAGATTCAAGAATTATTAATGAAAGGTTTGATTGAGCCATCTAAAAGCTCTTGGGCATGTAGAGCATTTATAGTAAATAAACATGTAGAGCAAAAAAGAGGAAAACCAAGATTAGTGGTAAACTACAAGCCACTAAATACAGTATTACAGAAAGTAAGATATCCTCTTCCCAACAAATCTAGCTTGCTCCAGAGAATAAATGGATGTACTATCTTTAGCAAATTTGACATGAAATCCGGTTTTTACCAGATAGGAATTATCCCTAAAGATAGGTACAAGACAGCATTCGTTGTGCCTCGTGGTCAATATCAATGGCGTGTGCTTCCATTTGGTATTAATAATTCCCCTTCAGAATTTCAAAAAAGGATGGAAGACATCTTCCATGATTATAATTGGGCATTGGTATATATAGATGATGTGCTCATCTGTTCCAAAAGTTTGCAGGAACATCAGAAACACCTGCAAAAGTTTTATGAGCTTGTTTATAAACATGGATTGGTTTTATCTGAGTCTAAAATGGAAATAGGGAAAACCAATATTGAGTTTCTTGGTTTTAAAATTGATACAGGCCAAATTCTTTTGCAAGATCATATTCTAACCTGTTTCAATAAGTTTCCGGATGAAATGACAGACAAAACACAGTTGCAACGTTTTCTAGGATCATTAAATTATATCAGACCTTTTTATAAAGGTCAAGCAGCTGATATCCTTGTTCTTCAAAAGAGGCTGAAGAAGAGTCCACCTCCTTGGACTAAAGAAATGACTGCAGCAATTCAGAATATCAAAGAAAAAGTTATGAAGCTGCCTTCATTAACACTTCCTACCGGTGATGGTCAATTAATTATTGAAACCAATGCTTCATCTAGCACATGGGGTGGAGTCTTATTAGAAGCTATCAATGGTAGAGAAAGTATTTGCGGTTATGGCTCGGGATCATTTAGAGGCGCTGAATTAAATTATCCATCTAGCCATAAGGAGATCTTGGTGGTCAAGAAGACCGTATAGCATTTTATTTTATTCTTGAAACCTGTCAAGTTTGTTATCAGAACTGATCTTAAGATTATGCCAGGAATGTTCAAGAATGAAACTTTAATGGCAGAAAATAGCAGCCGAATACTAAAATGGTTTGCTTGGTTATCTAGTTTTGATTTTGAAATTATTCATAAACCAGGCTATCTTAATTGTTTGGCTGACATGTTGACCAGGGAATCTGCAGTCCCGAAACAGTCAAAATATTTGAGCATGTTTTCTGCTAGTGATTCTAGTTCTGGAGCTGATGAACATCACAGATATCCTGATAAAGGAAAAGCTCCAATGACTGAAGAATAAATCGCTGCTGAAGAAGAATAAATTGTCGCAGCAATGAGGAAAATGGCTCGTGAAGAGTTATTAGAGAAAGAAGGATTATTCATCCTTCCATGGGATAACACTTTCCCAGAGGAAGTGCGTATCCAGTCCCTAGAGTATGCTTCTACAGATGAAGCAAAAAGATTTCTGCAGCTGACACTGATAAAGCAAATCCAGTCATCTCCTTTGAAGCTGGAAATATTGCAACGCTGGGAAAAAGATGCATTTCACAGCTTTGAGCAGGCTGAAAAGAAATTAGTTGAATGTAAAGAAATCTGTTTGGATCATGATGATGAAAGTAATATTTATATTGACCTCGGAGCAGGAAATCTCAGATGGACATCGTTCAATCTCATTCTGCAATGCTGCAGAGAGAATAAGGAAATATTTATATGTGCTGATCCAGACAGTCTCAAGCATGATACGAAATGGTCAGGATGGACTGACATTTTCCTTGACATGTTCTGCCCCCGGAACAATTGGGAGAATAGAAAGGCCAATTTTATTCTTCATCTTAAAGCAGACATGGAGGTTGCTGCCCGAGAAAATATGTGGTTTAAATTTAAATTGATCCACGAAGGAGGTTCCTATAAGCCACTGGAGCATCGCATCTATGCTCAACAAAAATATATCAGACGATCGGTGTCAGGGAACCGTATTGAATCCAGGGTGACTACAAGGAAAATACCCCTGGACTACAGAGTTGAGTCTCTATTCAGAGGCGAATTTGTTTATGAACCAGAGTCCCGAGGATTGTTCAAAGGTTCTGATGTTGAACGGTGCTTTGGTTATGATCTTTATCCACCACCATCTCCACCAGATATGTCCGAAGAAGAACACTTTTGGCAAACTTATGCTGAAGGACAAGGATGGGATTCTGATGACTCAGAAATATGGAACATGTTACAAGGTAGAGATCCCTATGACTAGGCGGAAGCCACGGTGGACCTCTTGAAGGCTGACTGGACCAGTTATGTCCAGATTGTAAGTCTTTCAGACCGACAATGGCGTCTGACAGTTTTCGTGGGTTCTGACAAAACCTCCACAGTGTATATTCTTGAGTCATAATTCTGCCGTGGGCCAAAGATGCTCCACTTTGTATCTTGTCTGTCGTATGTCGGCCATGACGGATAAATCTGGGTCCCCGTAATGCCTAAAGGCTATTTAAGGGATGAGATAACAACACGTGGTAGTCCCCACTGTTGCCCCGGACGAATCTTAATGACCTTTTAGTACATGTCTTAGTAACCGGATCTACCGGATGACTGGAAACTGTCCGTTCCTATCTACCGAATCACCAGTATGAATTTGTATAAATAAGAGGCTTGGGGTCTCATTTAGATCATCGGGTCATTGAGTCTTAGCGAGTCGCAAGAGCAAGTAGTCCGCTCTACTAGGAAAGTCTTGAGCAAGTAGTCCGCTCGGCTTTAGTCGGTGAGTCTGTGTGTTTTGAGCGCTGTGTATGCTCTCCCTCTGCGCTTCGTGTGACCAGTTGGGATCAAAAGCAGTGATCTCAAGTGTAAAGCGTCTGTAAAAAATCAGTAGCGTATGCTCTCCCTCTGCACTTAGTGTGATCAGCTGGGATCAGAAACTCTGGTTTGTGTGTTATTGCTGTGCTGATCTTCGCCCTCCAAAGACAATCAGCTTATTGCGTCTGTAAAAATACTGTTCACTATAATATCATGCTATTGTTCACTGTCATTCCGCTTATTATCGCAATCTGTATTGTGTTAATCTATTGTATTAGTAAAAATCTGTTGAGAGAATTAATAAGTGTGGTAGCAGACAATCTCAATACAACAAGCATTGCATAAATCTATCACTGCACCAGAAGCAAAGGCTTACCACTTAATACCCCAAGTAAGGAACTTGTTAATCAAGCTTGCTTGATTGATTATGCTGGGTGTGATGAAAGCCTAGAATGTGCAGGGTCTTAGATCAATTTGCTATGGTAAAAGTCTGAAGAGGCGTCCGAAAGCTTGAAGACTATCGATCTCTGGTGGTCTTGGTATCAGAGCCAAGAGTCTTCTCAATTCTGCAAAATTATTACTATAAGCTTTCTACAACTGATCTTACTATTTCATGAATGTTGATAGTATGCTAGACATAGTGGTATCTTGTAGGCAATCAGAAATGGGTTGCTGAGGTTTATTGAAGTGTATCCTAAGGGTTAAGAAAGGTCTTAAAGTTTGGGTAATAGCCGTGGATAGATGCCGTAAATCCCTTTGAAAGTAGACCGAGTGTGAGTGAAACCCTTATTCAGATGGATCCTTCAATGGATATCGCTACTCACCCTGTTCTAGACTGTCAGCAGGAAGGGAATGGTGAAGTCTCCCTTGTTGAAAGAAGATCTTCCTTCGCAGAATGTTCTGCATCTGGCCCCTCTTCGTCAATTATTCATATTGATAATTCTAATCCTTCTGCAGACTGGAAATTACCTACCATTCTACCAAAAGATGTTTATAAACTCTCTCTCTGGAAATATATTGCTTGTCAACAAATCCGTTTATCCTCTGTAGATATCTCCTTCACTGATAAGTAAGAACCTGTACATATAAATTTATTAGATAAGTCTCAGATTGACTGGGCGAAAAAGCAAGGATACAAATATGCTCATCTTGGAGCCATTCGCCTTGGTTTAGGTCCTTTAGTGCGTCCATATTTACCTGTTTCATCTTTGTGTGTAGCCGTGGACACCCGACATAATGATTTTGCTCATGCAGTTATTGGTGGATTTACTGCTCCTCTGCATCAAGGCCCTGCTTATGGCACTATCTTCCCTAATTATAGTGTCAGTCTAGATGATCCTTACATCTATGACCTCCTTAAAGCCTATGTCCTGCCTCAAGGCTTCTCTATGCAATCTGGATCTCGAATCGTTCAGCTTAAAAGTTTTGTCTGTGTAAGATTCGGTAATGATACTCTCCCTCCTCTGCAAAAACATGTCTATCAGAGTTCGCACCTCGTAAGTGTGGTGGAACAGGATAAATCCAAAAATGCTCAACCAGTTACTTTTGACTGGACATGTATTAACTACCCACAACAATGGGAAGTTAGATACAGCAAGCTGAGAGACATAGAAAAAACTAGACAAGCATTAGCCACCAGACCTTTGAAGTTTGATAGATCTACCAGTTCATTCAGATACCCAGATAGTACTCTTGCACCTTCATTCTCTTCTCTTTCCCGATCTACTTCTACTTCCTCCTCTACATCGAGTCAGCCCAGACTCCATACAGGATATACAGGCCCCTCTGAACATACAGGACAACACAAAGACTGTCAAGCCTGTAAAAAGAATCTGCAAGCACTACAACACTATAAAGACAGACCCACATTGGGAATGTTTACTCTTCCAAGACAGAACTCAGAAATGGAAGTGACCATCCAAAATAGAAAATCTTTTCTTCCAGGTAGAAATTTGCCTGACACACCTTTTACGCAATATTCCTCAGATGGCCAAAGTAAAAGAGAATACCTGCCACATAAGTCTTCTGGTCCAGATGACTCTGTGTCAGATGAAATGAAATTGGCTAATTGGGGTAATTTGCAGGTGCAAAAGACTGCAAGAAACTTGGATGATATGGCAATGGATCTATTATAGATTAAAAAGACTGTCTTAGATGAAAAACAATAAGTGTCTGTAGTTGAGACAAAAATAGATCATTCTTTGTCAGATTCAACAGAGATAAAGGCTGCTGTGACTAAAGCAGCAGATAAAATTGAGAAAAGGCTAGAGAAAATAGAGGAACTACTTAATAAGCTCACTGATATGAAGACTAAAGTTCCTACAGTAAGTCCAATGGCTCTTTCTCTAGCAGCAAAAGGATATGAGCCAAAGAAACCCACTGTCCCTTTCTTAGAAAGAAGCTATTCTTTTGGCATGTTCAGTGGTGTTCCAGAAGAGTCTGCCGATGAAGATAACAGACCTGACTTTGATTTTGGACAGACTGACCAGGACTTAGAAAAATTCCAAGAATGGGTTAAAGCTTTGAAAACCCTACCTCCAGCCCTTGAGCCACATTACCTGCAAATGATGACAGGAAATCCCGCTGAATCCTCTGCATCCTCTCATTTAGGATTACCACCTCCTAACCCGAATATAGCCATGCCCTCTGCATCAACTGCTCCTCATTTCAGCACAAACTTTGGCATAGGCTCTATCAGTAACATTATATCTCAGATGCCAGAGCACCCTGTGATTAATATTGATTGTCAAACCAGGGATGAAATTAAGTCAGCTATCCAGTTTCTATATCATTGGACCATTTCTCAGAGATTAAAGAATGCTTCTCTAACTGGTCAACACTTAGGTGGTATGATAGTAGCAGGATTTGCAGGCTTAGCCTTAGATTGGTGGGAAAATCTTCCAGCAAATGCTAGAAATGCAATGTTATTTGCTGATGATGGTGATTAGCAAATCCTAAAGGCTCTTGGTAAACAATTCCATGGTTAAGATGAAATGTATGAAAGAGATCATTATGCTTCACTCTTTATGACTACTAGACTATGTAATTTAGCTCTAGTAGAAGAATATTTTTGCTACATGCAGAAACTCCTCATTCGAGCAGGCAAGGCAAATGACCCTTCCTACTTAAAACATTATCTGCGTAGCTTCCCTGGACATATTCCAGATGTTGTAGAACGGTACCTTAAAGAGAAAAACATTCCTCTACAGACCCTCTCTCTTGCTCAGTTACACTTTCATATTAAAGAAATATGGCAAGAACACTGTTTAGCACAGAGAGTAGAGAAATATTTGAAAAGGCATCAAAGTATGTTTACACCATCATTCTGTAAACAAGTTGCAAAGATGCCAGATTGGGGTTGTGGTGCACACAACCGAGGACATTTACAATCTCCCTGTACATGTTCTTCTAAGAAGAAAAGGGGATTTTTTACTAGTGAACCCAGATATCATCATCCTGATAAGCCCCTTAAGTTTAAAGGTTACAGAAAGACCAAGCATACTACAAAACATTTAGCTTCTAAAAAGCCTAACTATTTCCAAAAGCCCCGCCGATTTATCAAAAGAAGATCTACCAAGGCCACAGAAAAGGGTTGTTTTCTGTGTGGCCAACCAGGCCATTGGGAAAAGAACTGTCCTAAGAAAAAGAAGCTCCCTAAAGTTGTTGCTTTCTGTGAACAGCTGGATTCCAGGTGGTGGGATTATCCAGACAATGCCTCAGATCCTTCAGTTGAAGTCCTTTATTTACCTTCTGAAGATTCTGACACTTCTGCTTCTGAATCTAATCCTGAGTTTCAGCCTGCCTTGAATAAATTTGATCCTTCTTCTTCCTC
The DNA here is from genome assembly GCA_001517045.1 of Pseudotsuga menziesii. Lineage (NCBI taxonomy): Eukaryota > Viridiplantae > Streptophyta > Pinopsida > Pinales > Pinaceae > Pseudotsuga > Pseudotsuga menziesii. Next base: position 82,935 of record LPNX010003252.1, read on the forward strand.
TTCCGAGTTCGAATCGGAACCAAATTTAGGGGGGTATGTGGTCCCTGAATTTGAGTTTAGCCTCCAGATGTTTAGACTGTCTTCTCAGCAAGACATAGAGAAAAAGATTGCAGCCATTGACCTGCATCTATCCAAGCTTCAAGCTTATCAATATCAAGAAAAAGGCTATCTTGAAGAAGAAAAGAAGATTCTACTTCAACAACTTGAGTCAACCAAAGGCAAACAGAAAGTAGAATACTCTAAATCTATTTCTTATAATCCTGCTGATCTATACAAAGAATATCCAGAAAACCATGAATCTAGACAGCAGTTTAGAAGAAGTAGAGAAGAAAAGCTGAGACTAGAAATAAAATAAAAGCAGAAACAGTTGAGACAGCTATGCTTAGAGATTGAAGAACTTAAAAGTGCTGTTAAGATCATTCAGATAGAAAGAGATCAGTTTTCTGATGAGGATTTGAGCAAGCACTATGACAGTGCTATGAATATTGAAAGCATAACATAAAAGGCAGAAGAAACTCCTCCTTCTTCTCCTCCTGCAAGGAACATTCAGTTATCTATGCTTTCAGGCCCTAAGATGTATATTTCTGTACAGTTTATGCCGAGTGAATATAAGCCATACACTTTAAGTTGTTTTGTTGATTCCGGATGCCAAGTGAATTTAGCTAAAGGTTCTGCTATACCTCATTTCTATTGGGAACAAACTAGAGATGGCGGTGCAGCCATTAATGGCAGACCAATTCCATTACAAGCTAAATGTAAAAAGTTTCCAGTTCAGTTTGGGAATGTATGTGATCAGATTAGTTTGTACAGAATGGATGATGTTAGTGAGGATTGTGTGTTAGGATCTCTATGGCTTCAGAAAGTCAGCCCTTATTTAGTTGATCATGAAAAGATGACTTTCACCTGTAAATTGAATGGCCAAATTATCACTCTTCCTATGACTTTCCAGCCTATCAGAAAATGTAAAGCTACTGAGCCTCCTCCAGTCTCCAAACCTCCTATAGCTCAGTTGATGAAAATGGAAAGATGTAAAAGCTTTTCAGAACTTAATGGAGCTAAAGTTTTGGAAAGTATCTCTGCTAAGCTAAAGGCAGATTGCTACTCAGAAAGTCCAAATGCCTTTTGGACAAGAGAACAATACTTTGTCTCACTGCCTTTAGATCCAAATCAAAAGGTCAAACCTATGAAAGCATCTGCAACATTAATGTCTCCAAGTGAAGTTGCATTCTGTGATGCCGAGATTCAAGAATTATTAATGAAAGGTTTGATTGAGCCATCTAAAAGCTCTTGGGCAAAAGTATATCCAGTTGTTGTAAAATTGTTTTCTTGTATAGTTAGTTTCTGAAGTTGTTTATAAAGCTTTCTAATTATTAAATTAAGAAGTGGAATAATTAAGTGATAGGAAGTTTACTTTCTTAGAATAGTATTGTTTATATATTTACTTTTCAATATTTGTTTATAGAGTAGAGTAATATAGTTTGATACTACTCTAGTATAATACTCTGTTCAGGTTTAATAACTTTAATAGTTGAATTCCTAAGAGTTTGACTCGGTTTTTCATTTTGAAAGATCTTTCGATCTATTATTTGTTAAAATATTTCCACGACACCGTAAGAACCCTCTACCTTCGCATATACTTTGTGTCAACTCTAAGTTTACCAACCTCGGTCGATAATTAAATATTAGGTGAATTAATTAAGACATCAAGTGATCTCCCATTTTAGCTCCCTTTCCTCGACGGCTGGAGTTACCTACTAGATCTTGAGGTCTTCATTTCATTTTGGGACTAGTTTGTTAAATGCGTATCTTGGTGAGCTTAGGCGTAGGGTTTCGACCTCATCCTCTCCACAACAACAGAGCTCACACTTATGCGGGCATGAATGTCTTAAGCAGGATGTAGGGAGTTAAGCGTATTTCCAAAACTCGTGAGTTGCATCCTTGACACTAGAAGTGCTGGCAATTTGGTTGAGTTGGATGGAAAGCGACGACTCTTGAACTTGGTGTTAAGTACAACAGGTATGGGCTCCTTTAGGTTAAGTGAGATATAATTCTGTGTGTAATTGGTATTTTTCTTTGGAAAACCATTATATTCCTCAAAATTTAAGTAATAACCTACAAATCAGGTTGGAGCCAACGTTGAAATTATTCTGCGATTGGTCCCTAGTATTGGCTTTCCACTAGGAATGGTGCCCCTTCTCCATGCTCTCAACAGAGTAGCCCAGGCATGGTAGCTTCACATCCCTACCATTCTACTTCCTGGGCGGCTGGGGCGTTAGCGGGAGAGATGCCTGGTATGGGGACATTAACGCACAGAGCATGCTTCAGTGTATAGCGTGTGCCTATACTACCCATTGATAGATAGTAAATTATGTCATATCACCTCCCATACATGTCACGTTGTTACTTTGTTTATCTTGTTACCAATTTTATGTTTAACTCCATACATTTAGTACTATCGTTGATACGGACAGAGAAAAAAAATATAAAATAGACTTGTGTCGTTCTAAGACTTGTAAGAATTTTCGCTTGCAGTCTTAGAGATGCTGTGAACTAGCGAGTGGGTCCTTCTGTTGGATGAGTACTTGGAGGTTTGGACTTAACGGCTAAACGCTTTGATTCTTGTGGATTCGCTCAACGCTCTTACCCGTCATAGGTCAATTTACCCGTCAAATACAGCTAAGATTTTGCAGAGACCGTCAAAATCTGGGTTAGAATACAGAAAACGTTTCAGATTTTGCTTGTTACCGGCAATTTTGACGGGTGTCCGTCATTTGAAATTCCAACCCTTGTGGGAACTGTCTTGATCCTTGGACTTGGAATGGTACGTTGATCTTGTTGTTGGATGGCTACATGGAGGTTTAGGTCCATTCATCAATGACCAAACCTTTAAGGTGGGTGATCTTGGAATAAGAGAACATATGCCTCTCGTCTTGACGCGTAGTGGTGAAGGTTTTTTTTCTTGATAGGTTGGCTTTGCCAACCTTGACGCGTTGTGCATGAATACATGGTGGAGTCTTTCCCTTAGCGATCTTGACATCTCCATACTTGGAGCAACAGCTGGTGGAATCCATGCTTTTATTACACTTGTCAAGTTTTAACTATATTAGCTATCCAACAGTGAAGGAAAAGAAACGTCGTCTTAACGCGTAGTGCTGAATGTTTTTTTTCTTGATAGGTTGGCTTTGCCAACCTTGACGCGTTGTGCATGAATACATGGTGGAATCTTTCCCTTAGCGATCTTGACATCTCCATACTTGGAGCAACGGCTGGTGGAATCCATGCTTTTATTACACTTGTCAAGTTTTAACTATATTAGCTATCCAACAGTGAAGGAAAAGAAAAGCTATAGCAGCTGACCTTGTTGCATGTTTTTCAGTTGATCCTACATCAACAGTCCATAGACCGAATCAATGAAATAAATTCATCTTATCTGGTTTTCTATCTTTTCTGGGTTTCATTGTAATATTCTGGATTTGAATTTTAGGATAAGCTTCAGACTGGACCATACTTCCGTAGACGAAGTACCTATTTCCTTAGTTGGCTTCATACTATCCCCATTGACCCAAATGTGTTAGTTTTGGACCGGTAAAACTTAAATGAATTCTAGGTCAATCTCAATCTAGACTAGCACATGCTAAAGTTATAGTAAACTATGTAATAAAGATGAGAATGTGTTGATAGTAGAAATATAGATTTCTTTCCCTGAAAACCCAGAATGTTTGAGAAGAACACAATCATTATTTTTATTGTTTTTATTAGGGTGGGGTGTTTGTTGCACTCTGTGATAGTAGGTTTATTGTAATCTAAAAATAAAATCGATCTCTCCGGCCACCTTCTTCTATGTGTCTAAAGAAACAAGTTCCATGATTTCAAGAAACACTTCCTCTTAGAATTCCCTGCGTATACTCACATTAGATCTCAGTTTCATAATCTTTGTTGCAATCCCGACCTTCCTAGCCTTTTAACTTATCAAAATTACAGTGAGTTTAGGATGCTTCTCTCCAAGCTCTTTTAACATAGAAGTACAATTTTAAAACAAACAAAATAATCTGTTTCTTTGGGTCCCATAGACCAAAGTTTGGTCTAAGTGGACGTTAACCATCATCATCATCATCATATATATAAAGTTCTTTCTATAAAAAAAAAATTTAAATATTTCAATATATTCAAATTTCTTTTTGAATACATAGGTTTATTATTTCATTAGTAAATACCTATAAGATTCTCTGTTCATAAATTCAAAGTACAACCAATAATTGAAATATTAATAATATAAAATCTAACCTTATCTCTGTTTCAGTTGTTTGTGCAAGTAGTTTTCAGTTGTTTGTGCAGGTTGTTTCCAGGTGTTGCGAGATCAATCTAGTGTAAATCTTCTTGCCCTAAGTTTGTAGATTTAGATACAACATTTTATTTTTTTATTTTAATTTTAGGATAGTTTTAGGTGTGAACAAGCCTTAAGGTCCGAGAGTTCGAGCCTTTGGCTCTAATACCAATGTGTAGTGCCCTCATTTGTAGCAGAGCACTAAGTCCATTCTATTCTAACTTCCAATGTTTCCTATGTATCAGGCTCATTCTAAGCAGTTCAATGAATTTTAATGAGAGTATAAGTGGTGTTAACCTATTTATCATAGGCTATTCAAGTATTTTTATTTTCATATTTGTGTCAGTTTTAACATACATGCAGACTTGAAAAAAAAATGAATTTTATATCAAATAACAAGATTTCATTTCGTATATATTTTCACATGATTTAGAATATGATAAATCAATAAGTGACAAGAAGAATACCTGGTACTAGTAGATGGCCTCCTTTAATCCTATAGAACTTTTCTCACTTAGCCTCCTTAGTGCTTAGCAGCCGAATGGATAAACCACCCTACCGACCAACTCTGATCCTGTTGGCCCTAGGAAATCGACAAACTTCCTAGCCCTCGAGCCCACAAACCGATAATTCCAATAACAACATCCTTTTTCTCTTTCCCCGAACAAGAGTTTTCCCTTACCTTTCAAATTTATTTTTTCTCAAAAAACTAGATCAAAGATCCTCGACTACTCCCACCAACCTTTCATATATACCATCTTCATTATGCTTCCTTCAGCCTTACTCCACCGCCTTCCCCCTATCTCATCGAGACCCAAACCCATTAATTCCCTTTCCGTTATTTAAGATAATTTGATATTTAATATGTTTATCATATCTTGTTTTCTTAGTTCAAACAATAATGTTTATTAATTAGTTTTTTTCAGGTTGACTTCAATTATTTACTATTTCTTATGAATGGCCACTACTCGGTTAATTTATAAGGCTTCTTAATTGACGGATCCACTGACCACTTATGTTTTAAATGTTTTTAGGATAAAATAATAATTAATAAGCATGACTTGACATAACAAAGATTCCAATGTCTTGATTACTTAGTAAAAATCCAATTTGACAATGATGTTCTAATTTGCAAATTTGTTTAAATATTCATATAATATCATTTGATTTGGACAATTCACCCATAATTTGTTTAAAATAATAATATTATTCCACTTATCAACTTGGATATTGAAATAATTAATTTAATTAGCATTAAAAAGCTACTTATTTCACAATAGTTTAAAATAACAATAATCACTTATAATGATATTAATAATTATTATTGTTGTTGAATAAATAGTAATAATAATGCATTCACTAATTGTTTGTTTTAGTTGTTAAGTGACAAGTTACCAACATAGTACTTTTACATCTTTAGATAAGTACCCTTAAGGGTAAAACTAATTGTAATTAATAATTCAATAGTACAATTCTACTTTCAAATATGGAGCAATGTCCATGCTTACTTCCGACAATTTCTGACAATAATTTCAACTGACGACACTTAATAAATAATTTATTGTAGTGCGCATGTACAATTTAAGGAACATTAATTGACTAGTTTAATACATACTTTACAAGTCTTAACTTCCATTATCAATGTATAATAACTTACTATTTTGTAACAACTTACACATTTATTTAACTTTCTGAGTAATTGTGTAACGATACTAATGTATATATGCAAAGTCTACTTGCGTGGCCAGTGCATGCAAAAATCACATACGTACTATAAGTAAGCATATCTTGTCTATGCATATATGTTAATTAACAATAGCAATGTGAACGTAATAGTCATAGATACTTAACATAATCATTTTATCAATATGAGCTATCTAATGGTTTAAGTAATCAAGATTCAACATCATTATACATAGATTTACAGTAATCAATTAATCAGTTACATTCAAGGGAGGGATACCTACTACCACTACACACTGTCGTAGAACCCTTAATTCCCCATAATACTTCCTAACACCTCCCCCCCACCATAGCCTACTTCTGCATCCTCCCTATCCTTCCTCTGCTAGTAAATATGGGGTGTCGGCTTCACCGAACCGACCCCATATAGAAACTAAGAGCGTTAGCCTCGAACAAACAACAGACCCAACCCCTCCTAGTAGCCATCTGACCATCATCATCACATGTCTAGGGGAGTGTGACTCAGCACATCCCTCACACGACCTCATGTATCATAAAAATCAAAGGGTGGGAAATACGTCCATCCCTCTCAACATACTGGGTCTATACCCTATTAAAAACACACTATGTTGTTATTCATATTATCGGTTTGTGTCATCGTATTATCCTGTCGATTATTAAGATTTATTGCTTAGCATGCACTTATTCCTCATATCATATCAAGTATCTGGCCATCTCATAGCCCCTGTGTCCTGCAGATTAGTATTTTGAAACCATTGATTTCTAACAAATATCTCTATTTGATCACTAGCTGATTCATATCATCAACAACAATTCATTTCATCACATAACATCATTAAATTGATCACATCAAGGGCTGGTATCCACGTACCACATCATATATATCATATTTCATCAAGAACAATAAGTAAACACACATTGTCATTATGAAGGAAGGAAATCTCATGATAATTAGGACATCAAAATCACATAATCATAGTAAAATTTCATAAGAATGGTAACATCGTCATATCATACTCATAGTATCAGCATAAGCATAGTAACATTATTAGTATAGTAGTAACATATAATCAAGTCTAATTTTCCAAAATATAGTTTACTCAGTCTAGATGAGTCCAACAAATAATAAGAAAAATAAAGTGTAGTGTGTATGACGGTAAACATGCCTAGTCAAAATATGGGGCGTTACAACCTGCATAACCAAGAAGTGATGTTAGATAAGCGAAGAATGTTTAAAATAAATGATAAACGGAGTTGGGGGGTTCACTCACCTTAGTGTTTTAAGAAGTGGGTCTGGGAGGAGGTGACCCTGTCGCCATCCTCGCCGACATCCCCAAACCTGCAAGCACCCACCTTATAGTTAGAACTATAATGTATAATGTATCTGAAAAAACTAGATTTATAAATGACTAAACTAAAAGCTTTCCTTATCCGAGTGCAGAGAGGGCTAGGGGTCAGCTCCTCCTAGACGCCCCTATCCCTCCTCTACCTACAAGAAAAACAACAGTATAGTCAGACATAGCTACCCGAAAATCAAAGGAAGGTTTATCATTCTTTTTATTAACTGCAAAGCTAAGCTTTTACCCACCATATTAAGGCAGTTGAACGACCATGGAAGATGGTATAGTGTTGTTACGCAGCAACAAGCAAGCCTGAGACTGATGACGACCTTTAAAGGAGAAAGAAATCTCCAACACACCTTGAAATCAACCATTAAAACACCATTAAAAAATTGGGTAAGGGTTTTAACAAGTTTTACTACTCAAGCATAGTCGTGGGAGCAACACTTTCTTCCCCAAGCTTATAGACCAAGTTTAACAACAGAATGAACTGTTCGGACAGGAAATGAACTACCATTAAAACCCTAAACAAAACCCCTACCATCGTGGAGGACAAGTGGAGAGCCGAGATTGAATCTCAAGCGAGCTTTAAAGGCCTAGCAACGCTGTCAACTCACAACTAGGACAAAAATTTATAGTTAAGGTCAACCACAGTACAAACAAATCATAAACTGTACCTCCCAACATAGTGCATGGCCCAATCATATAATATACATTAACATGTCAATATTTATTTCCCTAGATCAACCTTCGAATAAGGTTTGGTCATCGTATGACCCATTTTGTTAACATAAGATTAAAGCTTTAAAAATTATACCTTGCGCAATAACCATAGACCATGGATTAAAACATGTAACCATATTTCATGCCAAGTATTTGGATAAGGACTATGGTGTTTAACACCATAGTCACCCAATTCACTTTCTTTACAAAAGAATGTTGTCATTATCATAAGAGCTAGGGTGCGACGGCTAGGGCAGAGACCTGTCGTGGGGCTAAGAACCTTAGCAAAAGTATGTAGCAAGATAAATGTAAAGGTGTCAAAAAACATCACCTTCAGGTGTGACAACAAAATGCCGATACCCATGCAAACATCCACATAGAATATAACCTGTCAAGATTATAAGAAACTAGTATAAGATACTTTACACTGAAATGACATGGTGTTTATGCTGCAATCAAAATTACATTATTCCTGGTAAAAGAGTATTTATTTATATATCGACATTTATTTATTTATTTATGGAAATTGTAGGTGTGTGACAATTGATGCCCAATGAGAAGGTTGGAATCTCACCAATAGACAAAGAATATACACAAAATCTACCTTTCCCAATAAATCATCCTTAAGGATGAAGTGTAGAGATTGAGTGAAGAAGAATACTTCGTCAAATATTTTTAAGCGTTGGTCTTGATATTTGGTTAGTCAAGAAACCTGCTTAGGAATAGATTGTCTTGAATGCCTAAACACAAATTAGACAAGACACATTTCTCAAACCTATTTAAGCATTTCAAATTAATACTAGGAATTCAAAGCAAATTCTTAACTAACTTCCAATAAATTAGTTCAACAATAATTATAACATTTAAATGTAATAACATTAGCAGTAACACACAAATTGGAAACTGGGGTAGGGAGAGAGTCTAGATCTATATAAATGTTCTTGAAAATTTAACAATAAGATATTATACTTGAGCTTGTTGTTGCAACTCCACTTGAGCCTAGGTTCCTCTTTCCTTAGCCTTCAATCAAACTCCATCTCATGTGAAAATGGTTCAAATATCAACTCATATTGGAGCCAAAGAGTGGCTCAACAAAATCTAGTGGAGAACATGTCAAACTATAAAAGATGAAAAAATATTCACAAGATGAGGAATAGGGGAAAGGGATTGAAATTGAAATAGGTCAAACTATAGTTGGGACACATGAGGGTGATCTTCCCTTTTGTGCAAGTATGGACCTTCTTTTTATATGATTAGGAATTGGTTCCAATAGCTGGGGCTAGAGATTAAGGTTATATGGGTGTATAGCCTCCATGATCTTTGGTTTTGCCCCTGCACATTTCACATACTTTTACTTTTTGGGCAATTTTGAGAGTGTAAATGGGTTGCTAACTACCCGGTACATGTGATCAAGGAAAATTTTAGGGGCGAAATATAGCCCATGGGCTGTTTTTCCATGTTTTTTTCAAAAAATGTTCGCCAATTTGCATTTTTTGAATTCTTGTTTCGCCCAATTTTGACGGGGTAAACTTTTTTCACTCTAAAATAGCTATATTATTATATACACTATATAGAATCCTTATAAATTGAAATAATTTTAGAAAAAATATCGCCAAATTTTTTATCGTTGACATTTGAAAAATTGGTAAGATTCACCAAGTTTTATACACTTTTAAATAAGTATGGATCCTTAAAATTTCCCCTGCATGTGGTGCATGCAATTTGTACTTCTATAGGGTGCACACATAAGGAAAGAGTCGGCTTCAAAACATGGTAATGAGAAATGTCAACTGCTGACTCAAAGTATGAATGTGGCTCAATTCAACTAAAAGGTTAATGGGTGACCAAATTTGGTTATAATACCAGAAAGAATCCATGGTAAAATCTTATCCGCAAGGATCTTACCTCAATTTTCAAGAAAATTCTGTTCTAAGCGATTTCATTTTCATGCCTAATGTTTGTAGGTTGAGGAGGAAGGTGACTATCCGACATGATTTCTTATAAGAGATTGATATTAGTACTACCATTGCAAGCCAGAGAACACATATAAAATGGTTCACATGCTCATGCCCATGAGCTAAGGCTCAAGGAACAACTTACAACACAATCTTCACTTGCATTTCTAGAGAGTAAAACCAACCACATGAGTTTACCATCTAACTCATCATGCATGTTTTATTTTGAATATGTGTCCATCCCTTTATTTGAATGACTACTTTACTCTTCCAAATAGGGAAACTTGATTTATGCTCCAAATCTAACTACCCATTTATGAATTCAATCAACATAGTGTGGTGGCATTTAAATCCATAATACATATAAACACATTTTTTTTTATAATGTCTTGTGCACCAATCACATAATTTTTTAATCGTGTCCTTTACACTATTAAGGGAAATCACTTTATTTTATGTAGATTTGGCATGCCAAACATGTCCACTTAGAGATAATGTGAAAGCTATCAACTGAAGAAAAGTAAACTATTTTTAAGTAAACTCATTTTCTTGTGGAACTTGTCATAAAAACTAACAACTTTATATGATTAACTACTTACCGTGTGTAACATGTACATTAGAAAGTTCACATGTACATGTTACACACGGTAAGTAGTTAATCATATACACCGTGTGTAACATGTACATTAGAAAGTTGATTTTGCGCTTTATTGTACTGTCCGAAGCCATTAATCATTAGTGCTGTGGACATGCCACGTTTGATGGGTATTGATTTCTATGGTTTTGTGGTGATTGGGTTATGCGTTTGATATCACATTTTGTTATTTTGGTTTTCTGTGGCGACGGCGCTGTTTCTCGCTCTGGTGTGCTGCGTTTTTAGGGGTTTATGGCCGTGTTATGGTGTGTATGGCATTTTAAGGGTTCCGTATGCTTCGTTTTGGACTGTATCTTTGCCTATTGAATCCTGTTTCTGGAGACGGTGTTTATCCTGTCCGCTGGCGTTGGTGGTATTTTTTTACAGTTTATCTGTGTACTTTTTGGTCGGCCATTTATCCTTATTGGAACAGCTATTAGATGGCTGGAGGGTTTATGGAATTTCTTGCATTTTTGGAATTCCCTTGGTCGTTAATTGGGGCTTTGGGATATGCTTAGGTTTTCTGGGGCTTTACTGGAGTCTTGGTCGTTTCTGGAGTTCTTGGTGTTACTTGGCCGTTAGTATTGTTGCTGGAGTTATCTTTTCGTTGAAGTTGGAATCATTCTTTTGTCGGATTGTTGGGGATTTCTTTTGGTCTTCTGGTGTTGGTGGGACTTCTGCGGTTCCTCGTGAATATTTTTCTTGGTTGGTTACCTGTTGAAGGAGAAATCGGTCGAGGGCCAGAGGCGGATGAATTTTGGACAGAGCCGGATGATTTTGGCGGATGATTGAAGATTTTGATTCGCAGGGAATTTGGCAGATGAACTTGCAATCGCAGGGAATTTGGCGGATGATTCTGCATTTTGGTTTCAATAGCGATTTTTTGGAGGTAAGCTCGGACTGTTTTTACAGTTTTCTTTTGGAGTTTTGTTTGTTGGCGATTACCGAACATCTAGAATGGTGTTAGTGTGCTGTTATTTGTTTCTGTGAGTTAATATTGTGAGCATTTAGGATCTTTATTGGGGATCTTTGAGTTTCTTTCCGAAGTTTGAAGGTTCTTGGTTCTGGGTTGGGGGTTTAGCTCAGTTGTGATAGTTATGTCGCTTCGGGCGACAAAAACTCAGGCACGTACTCCGCCAGGATGCCTGAATTGTATTAAGCAGGGTTTAGGAGTGGATAAGCGGGTTTCAACGACTTATGTGCCTCTGCAGTTTAACCTGGGAGACATGGGGTCTGCTCTCGGCCCGAAAGTTAAACTTGATCCTGTTTTCGATAGGGTATATTCTGCAGTGGATTGTCTGGATGGCGGAAATCTGGGTGGGCGATCTAATTGTGAACTGATTGATAATTGTCTGCCTGTGTTGAGTCCTTTATCTGCTTGTCCTATTGTGTTTGTTCCCTTGGGACATTTGTCATGTTCCCAGAAGGGTTTTGGTGAGGATAAACGTGTATCTGTGGTTTATTCTCCGGTAAAGGTTTTGGGAGATAGGGATTTGCTGTGTTTGGGTCCTAAGCACGAGGATTGTTCGGAGATTGGTTTTCAGGTCTCCTCTTGCTTGGATGGCAGAGTCAAGAGAGGCGGGCATGTTAAACCAACCCCTCAGTTGATTGATGTATATGCAGTGGAGTTGAAACCTTTGGTATCCAGTTCTGATGAGTCCTTGGTAGCAGGGTCTTGTGATTTTGGGACAGTGCTTTCGGTTGTTAAATTAGCCTCGGAGGGGTTAAATTCGAGGGGTATTGATGAGGTTGATGTTGGTGCTGATCCTTTGTTCTCCGTGGAAACAAATACTTTCCCGGAATCCATTACTCGTCCTTTGGATTTGGAGGTCATTAAGACAGGGCATTGTCCTACGTGCCCTGGGAAAAGTATTTTGGTTGGGAACGTGCCTTCTTCATTTAGAATGGGTTTCCAATCGGATACATTGGGTATTATGAACTGTGAATGCAAGGGTGCTAGTGATCATATTCATAAAGGTGCTGGTCATCAGGTTGACAAGATTAAATGCTTATCGGTTAGTCTCAAGGCAGTTGGGATGGATCAAGAGGTTAGTGAAGGTATGAATGCAGATTTGGGATTTACTCCTAATTCTAATGTGAATCATGTTTCTATCAGGTCTACAGATTCTGATAATGAACATATGCATGCTCCTCACTATTCTGTTAGCAAGGGGAATTCTAAGTCTAAAAAGCGGCAGCCTAAACCCATCAAGAAGATAAATCCGGTTTTAATGACCCTGGGGGAAGACGTGCTTTTAAATGATATCATTCTCACCAATTCTTTGACCTTGGTTGGGAGGTTTGGAAGGCGTAATTATAACGTTGAATCTTTGCATGGGTGGGCTGAAAAGGCTTGGACTGATGTTATCAGCACTCGTCCTGAGATTTATATGCTTCCAAGGGGCTGGATAGCTTTTAAATTGTCTACTGTGGCTGATACTGATAGGATCCTGGCTGGAGTTTGGAGATGGGATAAAGCTGGCCTACTTATCAAGCGATGGACTCCCTTATTTGATCCGCGGAAGGAAAGGTATGATCAAGTTCCTATTTGGGTCAAACTCCCAAACTTACCCTTTGAATTCTGGTTTTTTGATTTCTTCAAACTTGTTGGTAATACCTTGGGATCCCATTTGGAAATTGATTTTACTTATTTGCATTCTGGGGTTTGCTGCATGGGCCGGGTTCTTGTTCTGTTAGACTTTCGTTTGGGATTACCTGCAGAACTGGTCATTAAAAAGGGTAATAGTGACTTCTATCAGCCATTGGATTATTTGGGAATTCCCTTTAGATGTTATAGATGTCATGGGTTTGGACACTTGGCAAATGATTACTCTCTCCCATTTAATAAACATTCTTCTTCCAAAGTTTGGAGAGTAAAAAATGGTGGGAATTAGTCTGTTGCAAAGGCTGGAATGTCTATGGATGAGAATTTGGATCTGCATTCTGTCTCCCTTGAGTCTAAACCTTTAGCCAAACTTAAATCGTTAAGCTTTTCCAATTCTATGGACGATCTTGGTAACACTCCATTTCTGAACCATTCCTCTGAGGCCTTATCTCCTACTGTTCCGAATTTATCTTTGAAGGATCTGGGTTTTGTATCTCCTTGTAAGGCCTCTCCTATTGTTAGCAAGGGTTATTATCTTCGCTCGTGCTCGAAATCTGTTCAGGAGATTTTTCGTCCTGTCAAGGATAAACCTGGGAATCATAAAGTAGATAAAGGTCTAAATGGGGATGAAAAAGTATTACATTCTGTGATGAGTGGTGTTGGGGTGCTTAGAGCATCTGCCCTTAACAAGGTTTCCATATGATCCTCTTGACCTTAAATGTTAGGGGTTTGGCTAGTCTTCCCAAGAAACTAGTGGTTATAAGACTTATCGATCAACATGCAGTTGATGTTATTTTTTTACAAGAAACAATGATTGAGGGGTGTGTTCTGGTTCAAGAATTGGAACATTTGATTCATGGATGGCAGTTCATTTCGGTGGATGCTAAGGGTAGATCGGGTGGACTTATTTTGGGCTGGAAGTCTTGTAATTTTCTTTTTCATAATGCCTGGGCTATGAAAGCAAGGTTGTGTGCTATTTTATTTTCATATGATTTACAAAAGGAAATATCCTTTGTTAATCTTTATGTGCCCTATCTGGATAGGGAAACTTTCTGGAATAACTTGATCAAGATGGATTGTTTCTTGTCTCCTTTTTTAGTTTTTGGGGTCTATCTTAATTTTTCCTTGGGTCTTTCTGAAATCTGGGGGGTTAAAGCACAAGCAGATCCTTTAACTAATTTTTTTCACAATTTGTTGGAGAGCTTGGGGGTTGTTGACATCAACCCTTTGGTGTCTATTCCTACCTGGAGTAATCGTAGAGTTGGTTCTGAGGGTATATGTAAAAGGTTGGATTGTCTCTTAGTTTCGGTTGATTTCCTAGATTGTGATTTCCTTCTTAAACAATGGATTGGGTGTGGAGGTGTATTTGATCATCAACCTGTCTTCTTGCAAATTTCTTCTCAGTCTCCTAAGGCCCATAGTCCTTTCAAGTTTAATGCAGGATGGTTGGATCATATTGACTTGGTTGAAGCATTAAAAGATTCTTGGGTTCCCTTTGATGCTCAGTCTGCTTTATCTCCTGTTGCACAATTTAGTGACAATCTTAAACGAATTAAAACAATTTCTATTAAGTGGTCACTAAATAAAAATGCTCAGAACATTAAAGATTTGGTTGATATTGAATTTGAGTTGAAAAGATTGTATGATAGGCATAATTTTGGTTTTACATCAGTGGTTGATAAAGATTTATTGATTGAGATTGAATCTCGCAAGAGTTCTATTCTTCTTTTCCAGGAAAAGGAGGCTCGCCAGAAAAGTAGGGCATTATGGTTGAGTTGTGGTGATGATAATACTCCTTTCTTTCACAAATTTGCTACTCATAGGAAATGTCGCAATTCTATTTGGAAACTTTATGATGATTCTGGAAATCTTGTGGAAGGATCTAAGGCTATAGCTGAGGCTGGGATTCAGCATTTTGAAAGCCTATTTAAAGAAGAAGATGACCTCCATCTTCCAGAGATTGTTCATAGTGCTGGTCATTTCCCATCTTCTGTTTCAGAGGATGAAAATGCTGAGCTTATGCAGGCTATTACTCTTAAAGATATCAAGCATATTTTATCCATTAGCAAAAATGATAAGAGTCCTGGACCAGATGGTATTCCTGTTGAGGTGTATAGATGCCTGTTTGATGTTTTGGGTGAGGATCTTTTAAGAGTCATTGAATTGTCCCAAATAAGTGGCAAAATCCCAGGTGTCTTTAATTCTACCTTTCTTGCCCTTATTCCTAAGATTGATCGTCCCTTATCATTTGAGGACTTTAGGCCTATATCTTTGTGTAATTTTGTATACAAAATTATTGGTAAGATTATCTCGATCAGAATCAAAAAAGTTTTGGGTAGATGTATTTCTGGTGAACAGTTTGGGTTTTTGCCGGGAAGGCAGATTCACGATGCTGTTGGTGTCATTCAGGAAGGTATGCATTCTATGCATGTTAAATCCTTAAAAGCTGTCATGATTAAGATCGATCTATCTAAAGCTTATGATCGAGTCAGCTGGATCTATCTTCGGGTTATTCTTGCAAAAATGGGATTCGCAGGAAACTTTATTGCGTGGGTTATGAGCAGTCTATCTTTTGTTTCTTTCTCTCTGCTCATCAATGGTGTTGCTACCAATTTTTTTAAATCTGGTAGGGGACTCAAACAGGGGTGTCCTTTGGCACCACTTATGTTTCTTATTGTGGTTGAAGGCCTTAGGAGGGCTATTCTTCATGCTAAACTCTGTGAGACTTATCATGGTTTATCTTTTGGTAATGATACAGTTTTAACTCATGTACTCTTTGTGGATGACATTGTCATGGTTAATGATGGTTCTGAACAATCTCTCTCTACTCTTTATGATATTTTAATGCATTTTTGTAAGGCTTCTGGGATGCAAATAAATGATAATAAATCATCTTTATATTTCTCCTGTATGGAAGATTCTGAAGTTATTACATTACAGAATATCTTCAGTTTTCCTATTGACAGAATTGAAAATGGCATGAAGTACCTTGGGTTTCATCTTAAACCATGCAGATATCTTATTAGGGATTGGGATTGGCTGATTATTAAAGTTGAACAAAGGATTCAGAATTGGAGCTTCCGTTGGTTGTCCAAAGGAGGAAAGCTGATTTTGATTAAAGCTGTTTTAGAGGCCATTCCAGTCTATTGGATGCATTTCTGGGTACCTATGGGAGTCATAGACAAAATCAGAAAGCTTTGTTTTAATTTTCTTTGGGCTAGTAAACAGAACTCTTTTGGTTTACCCTGGATTTCATGGAAGTTACTTGCTATGCCTAAATTTTTGGGTGGATGGGGACTTAAAGTTCCTGTTTTATTTGCCAAGGCACTTGCAGCAAAAAATGTCTGAAATATCATTCATGGTTCGGGATTATGGGTTAAGATTGCAATATAGAAATATATTTATCCAATGAATATTCTGGATTGGATTAGATCTACTGTTAAAAAGAAAAAGAACATTTCTATCTGCTGGAAAGCTGTTCTTTGGGCTTTCGATCTCATTGGAAATTTTCTAGTCTGGAAGATTGGTGCTGGCAATGCTGTTCGTATTGGTTTAGATCTGTGGTCTGGATGTAAATGGAGACATGCTCTTCCTTTTCCTATGTTAGAAAGATTACATTTGGCTGGTTTTCAAGTCATTTCTGATATTGGAATTCATTGTATGTCTGGTTTGATGTCTCAAAAATGGTTATCTGCAGACACCATTGGATTTTCTGACCCTCTTGAGATTACTGCTTGGAATGGATATATTGCCATTCTCAAGTCTAGCCATGTTAGACTCTCTGCTGCAACTGATTGCCTTATCTGGAATTTATCTAAAACAGGCAAGTATTCTCCTAAAGAGGGTTATGCTGAGCTTATGAATAGAGAAGTGGAATCGATCTGGTGGTGGAAGGTCATTTGGAAGATGAAGTGTCCCCTAAAAACAAAAAAAATTAGTTGGTTTCTTCTTTCTGGTAAAGCATTGACCTGGGATATTCTCTGTTTGAGGGGTAGAGAAGGTCCTGGAAGGTGCTTTTTATGCAAACAGAGCTGTGAATCCAATTTTCATATTGCAGTGGACTGCCCTTTTACTCAATCTGTTTGGTCAATTATTGAGGATCATTTGAAACTTAATAATTTATGGAATGGAGATTCCCTGTCTGCTTGTTTTAAAAACTGGTGTTTTATATCAGACGTGGCACTTATAAAATCTTTACCTATCATTGTACTCTGGTTTATATGGAAAGCAAGAAATAGGTCATGTTTTGAGGATCTTGTCACAACCCCTGCACAGGTATCAAGCTACAGCTTGGGTATGATGAAGAATTTACCACAGTCCTTATCTGTGGTCTCTATCAGATAAATCTTTGTGGAAGAAATTGATAAAACTTATGCATGGGGTTACTTTGATGGTTCTGCAGCTGGGGACCCAATGATTTGTGGGGCTGGAGGTATATTGTTCATATCTGATATTCATTATGTTTCGTTCAAACCAGGTTTAGGCTTGGGTACTAATAATTATGCAGAATTATGTGCACTTAAGCTTCTTCTTAGGCTGACTCGGAAGCATAATCTGGATAAAATTCAAGTTTTTGGAGATTCCCAGTTAGTTATAAACTGGGCATCTGGTAAGTATCGATTACTAAATATTGAATTAGCCATGATTCTTCAAGATGTTCACTGTTTAGCTGACAGTCTTGATTATGTGTCTTTCAAACACATTTATAGGGAATGAAACTACAAAGCAGATACTTTAGCTAAAGCAGGTGGCAACATTCTTGAAGGATCTTGGAGTATTTGTGAACAGAGAGGCGCAGAAAATGTGGAAACCTTTCAGGTTTTCTAATATGGTTCTGTGAGCTGTCTGATTTGCAGTTATATGACTGTTTCTTGATGATGGCTACATGCATTTGTTTTTTTCTGATAGTTTCTTGTGAATACTTTGCTGGTTATCTTTGGCGATATTAATGCTTGGGCATTTCTGGTTTAAATGACATGATCAACTTCCTGATTTTTGGTTCCACCCTTGATATATGATGCTCTGGCTGAAATGCTTCATCTTGTCCCACTGGTGATTTTTCAAGCAAATATACCAAGAGCATGACATGCGGGCTGATGGCCTCTTAATTGGCACTGAAATGGATATGAACTTTCTTCACTGGATGGCATGGAAATGGCCAATTTATTAGCTGCTGAATTTTTGCTCAGCATTTGACTTCAGTTATTGCTTTATCATTCATGTTGAGACTACTTCAGCCAGCTAGTTTTGCTCTGGTCTGTTTGCTTGTGATCACCTTCGATTCATAGTTGATCTGGCCTAATTGATCAGGAATGATGAAAAAAAGTCTGCTATGATCAGACTTATTTTTGTTGCATGGCTGTTAATACAGGCTTGTTCTTTGATTTCTTTTTTGCTGAAAAGTAATGGTAAACATTATGCTCTTTATGAGGCAATTTTTTGTATGTAATGACAACTTTACAGTTGGGTCAGACTTTGGATATGGTAATGGTACATTGTGCTCTTCATGAGGCAATTATCTGTATGTAATGTCAACTTCATAGTTGATTTTTTGTATAATGGACCTTTTGGGCTATCTGCTGAATGTGAATAAAATATTTACGAATTTTTTCTTTGGAAAAAAAAATGTACATTAGAAAGTTCTATTTATTAGACATAGCATTTAGATGAAATATTTGCATAATATTTATCTATAAAATAGATGTATATGAATAAGTGATTACATTCTTTGACTTAGGAAAATTGGGGAAAAACTTCATATTTGTAAAACCTAGGGTTATGGTAGAGGTGTTATTATTGGCAAAGAGACACATAAAAGTAAGCATATATGATCAAAGTAAGACAATAATACTTGTGTGTGTGTGTGTGTGTTTGTAAGTGAGAAAAGACAAACACAGATAAGCAATTATAATAGATATCACACGTATTCTCAACTTCATATGCTAAAAAAAATTAAAGATATGAATACATTTATTTATTTATTTTTAACCATGGGAACAACAACCTCCCAAGAGTACATCGAACAGCCTGCAAGCCAGATATACCAATAACTTGTGACTTAGTAGGGGCCGAGACGTCTCGAAGCCCACTGCGGTGAGCCTCTATCCCAGCTAGATATACTAATAACTTGTGACTTAGCAGGGGCCGAGACGTCCCGAAGCCCACCGTGGTGAGCCTCTATCCCAGGGGTTGCCTGCCCTTCGAGCCTTGTCACAACAAACCAATGAGCAACCCTACCCTCCGTAGGTTTTGAACCTATGACCTCCGAGGAGATAACACATGTTCTTAACCATTAGGCCCACTCAAGTGCTCAATGATATGAATACATTATAATGTATAAGGCCTACAAGTGTAGGGTGGTGAGCATCTTGTGTGCTAAAGAATCGAGAAAGACAATAAACTAAGCCATGTGAGAGTTAAATGCTAAAATATATAATATTTGTCAATGGAGATGTGATTTATTAGAGGAGAAGAAATGTTACCATGCTAATGAACAAGTTCAAATATTGGTGAACATAAAACCCTTTAATTTCATATATTTTAAAAACAAAAAACCATATGTAATGAATTTTTTTTTTTATAAAAATGATATCTTAAGTTGATGCAATGTCATTTTTACAACATCAATCAAAAACTTGGTCAAACTTTATGTACTGATGTGTTGTTAATGTGATCCTCCTCTTTAATAGGACAAATGTATTTTTATTCATAGTCATGTTGTACATTAATAAATTATTAAACCTTAAACAACACAAATTTATAATTATCATATTACATAAACCAACACAAGTTTGTATTATCATATTGCATCAAGGCAACACACACTTAAATTCTTTATACAAAATTAGAATTTATGCTCTCATGTTATTGATTGTTATCTTTATTTATTTTTAAAATACAAATTCACAAACCATCTATCATTGTCAATCACCGTTGTCAATGTCAACCTTACCATCTTATCAAAATCACTTTAAACCATCTTAAATTTGGAGGATATTTTGGATTAAAATATTGTTATGGTTGAACAATCACCATTATCAATGTCAACCTTACCATCTTATCAAAATAAATTTAAACCATCTTAAATTTGGAGGGTATTTTGTATTAAATTATTGTTATGGTTGAACAAAATAGAATCAAAACTCATGCAAATGGGTTGGAGGGTTCTCAAGTGAAACTGAAAAAGGTGTGTCAAAACCACATTGGAATTTAGAAACCATGCAAACTTCCATTGACAAGGAATCGCTCTTGGAAATGTCAAAGAAGTTAAAAGTCACGGAGCACTATATGGGCAAACCAAATCGCTTCTTAATAGTTGGAATTTGGCAAAAAGTATAAATGGTTGAAATTTCAGTTTACGATGAAAATGGTTGAAATTTCAGTTTTTATTGTTTAATTTACATGATTGATGATTTAGATCGTTATAAAATTCGGTATTTAATAAAAGAAATCCAAGATAATTAATTGTATATTGACAGAAATTACAATTTCCAGGATCAATTTTTGACCAGATTTGATTAAGAAAACGCTGGAAAAGCTGGGCGTTTGGTTGTTAGAGGTTTGCTTGCTAGGCATCCTTGTTTTTTCCCTTGTTCAAGAATTAAATTTAGTAGTTCTTGGCGTCAAGAAACATGCGATTGAAGTGTTTTTTTATTTTTAAAATGTTAAATCATGTATAAGATCGAAGGGTTTTGGACTGCGTCCAAAGATGGAAGGGTTGGTTCTCTACTTCGAACGTGGCGCCAGTGAAGGGCTGGTATACATGTGTTCAAAGATCGTGGAAGACGCCAGAGGGACAGTGGGTATTTCTTTCTTTTATTGTTCGTTGTGAGGGCATATTAAAGACAGTGTGTCAGATGCACGTGTGTTTATCTGGGATTGGCTTAATTGAAATAAATTTCTCACCAAAATCAAAATGTAAGGGGAGCCAGCTAACTGGCTCATTCCTATATATATAGAAAGGAAGGGGACTTGCATCATCCTGCATCAATCGGAGGGGAGCCAACAAACTGAATAATTCCTCTATACATATTAAGAGAGGGGTTCGCATCATCCTGCGTCAATCTTTGGGCCATAGGCATTGGCAGTGGGCGAAATTTGAGGTCACCCACATTCTTGAGTTCCTGTTTCTGTGGGCCTCTGGATTGCATTGCACCTGTCGAGGCTGGTGTTGTCAGTCCAAGATCTAGGCCTATTTGCATCTGGGTATTCTCATTTTCTTTTCTTCTGATTGGCTGTTATTCATACTGTTGGAAAAATGGAGAATGTCAATGGGGGATATGTCCCCAAGAACATTCTTATTACTGGTGCTGCAGGATTCATTGCATCTCATGTAGCCAACAGGCTGGTAAGAAAATACCCACAATACAAGATCGTGGTGTTGGACAAGCTGGACTATTGTTCCAATCTGAAGAATCTCTTGCCCTCCAGGCCTTCTCCCAATTTCAAGTTTGTGAAGGGAGATATTGGGAGTGCAGATCTGGTAAATTATCTGCTGATCACTGAACAGATCGATACTATAATGCATTTTGCAGCACAAACCCATGTGGACAATTCATTTGGGAACAGCTTCGAGTTCACCAAGAACAACATCTATGGTACCCATGTCCTTCTTGAAGCATGCAAGGTGACTGGATTGATCAGAAGATTTATTCATGTGAGCACTGATGAAGTTTATGGTGAAACAGAGAAGGATGCCATTGAAGGCAATCATGAAGCCTGTCAGCTTCTACCCACCAATCCTTACTCTGCAACCAAGGCAGGAGCAGAAATGCTGGTCATGGCCTATGGGAGATCTTACGATTTGCCTGTGATCACCACAAGAGGTAACAATGTATATGGGCCTAATCAGTTTCCTGAAAAACTGATACCCAAGTTCATTCTTCTGGCAATGCAAGGTAAGACGCTCCCAATCCATGGTGATGGATCTAATGTTAGGAGTTATTTGTACTGTGAGGATGTAGCTGAGGCTTTTGAAGTTGTTCTGCATAAAGGTGAAGTGGGGCATGTGTACAATATTGGTACACAGAAGGAGAGAAGGGTCATTGATGTGGCCAAGGATATCTGTAGGCTCTTTTCATTGGATGCAGAGAAGGTTATAAAGTTTGTAGATAACAGGCCCTTCAATGATCAGAGATATTATCTGGACGATAAGAAACTCAAGGATCTGGGGTGGTCTGAGAGGACTAAATGGGAAGAAGGCCTAAAGAAAACAATGGATTGGTACATTAGCCACCCTGATTGGTGGGGTGATGTGTCCGGTGCTCTGCTTCCTCATCCAAGGATGCTCACAATGGCAGGAGTTGAGAGGTATTCAGAAACCCATGATGTGGTTGACACGAAGTCTCCAGTGCTAGAGAATGACATCCATCAGAATCACATGCTAGAGACCTCCAACGGCCATATTCAGAAATCTGCCTTCAAGTTCTTGATCTATGGGCGAAATGGCTGGATTGGAGGGCTTCTTGGGCAGATATGCCAAAAGCAGGGCATAACCTATGAATATGGAAATGGGAGATTGGAGGATAGGTCTCAGATCCAAATGGACATACAGAACATCAAGCCTACTCATGTTTTTAATGCTGCAGGTGTGACAGGTCGTCCTAATGTGGATTGGTGTGAATCCCACAAACCGGAGACTATTAGAACCAATGTGGCTGGAACTTTGAATTTGGCTGATATTTGCAGGGAGCATGGTCTTCTGCTTATGAATTTTGCAACTGGCTGTATTTTTGAATATTGTGATGTTTATCCTGAGGGCAGTGGTATTGGATTTAAGGAGGAAGACAAACCCAACTTCACTGGGTCCTTCTATTCGAAGACCAAGGCCATGGTAAGATTTACACTCGATCTGGAAATCTTTTGTTTCCAGGATTTTATACCTATTTTAGAAATAGTTTGGTTTTCTTTAATTACTTTACTAGATGAAAATGTTTCTACAGTTGTGGCTTAGTTTGATTGCATTGTATTTATTTAAAACTGTCTTGAACCCCATCCCATGTTTATTGCATTGGCATCTGGTATTCTCAAGAGTATTGCTCATGGTCTTCTTAAGGCTTGCTTTGCTTTTATCACATTCTTCATGTGCACATTTTGGACAAATCTGGGTCAATTTTGTTTTTTTGGTTCCAGTATTTTCTACCTATTTCAGAAAGAGTATGGTTTGCTTTAATTACTTTATTTACATGACAACGCTTTTTTAGATAAGGTCTGGTTTGATTGCATTGAATTTATCCAATATTAAGTAGAACCCCATCCCCTATTTATTGCATCGGCATCTGGTTTGATCAAGAGTATTGCTCATTGTCTTGTAAGGACCTGCTCTGTTTTTATTGCATTCTTCATGTGCCCATTTTGGACAAATCCAGGTCAATTTTGATTTTTTGGTTTTACCACTTTCTACCTATTTTAGAAAGAGAGTACAGGGATGCTTTCATTACTTCTTTTCAATGAGAATGTTGTTTGAGTGGACTTTTGGTTTGATTTATTCACTAGTGATCTGAACCCTCTTTGCATGTTTATTGCATTGGCATCTGGTATGATCAATAGTACTGCTCAGCCTTCTCAGGGACTGCTCTGTTTTGATTGCTTATGGTCTCCTGAGGGCCTGCTCTGCTTTTATTGTATTTTTCATGTGCTCATTTTGAACAGATCTGGGTCAATTTCGACATAGCTCATGAAACCATTTTTGTTTTTGACTTCAGGTTGAAGAGCTCCTACACAGTTTTGAAAATGTTTGTACTCTTAGGGTTAGAATGCCTATCTCCTCGGACCTGAATAACCCCCGCAATTTCATCACAAAGATCACTAGATATGAGAAAGTGGTAAATATACCAAACAGCATGACAGTCCTTGATGAGTTGCTGCCAATCTCGATTGAAATGGCAAAAAGAAATTGCACTGGCATATGGAACTTTACAAACCCAGGTGTTGTGAGCCATAATGAAATCTTGGAGATGTACAGAGAATATATTGATCCTACTTTCAAGTGGACAAATTTCAATCTTGAAGAACAGGCAAAAGTCATAGTTGCTCCTCGAAGTAATAATGAATTGGACGCTACCAAGTTGAAGACGGAATTTCCACAGTTGCTGTCAATAAAAGATTCATTATTGAAGTATGTCTTTGAGCCAAACAGGAAGAACAAGTTAGCTTATGGAGTGTAGTCCTTGTTTAAGATCATTTTTTTAATTTGTTGTAGTTGAGTTTTGCTATGGATAGGCAGGCAAAGCATCCATATGCTTAGTTGGGGGACTATTCACTACTGCATTATTTTTAGGTCACCAATGGAGGAGCTTATTAGGTAGGGTATTCTAAATATGTTCTACGATTCTTCTTCTGTTTTACTTTTTACATTTTAGCTCACCAATGGAGGAGCTTACTGGCTAGGATATTCTAGATAGGTTATATTATTCTTCTTCTGTCTTTATTTTTTGCATTCCTTCTATGAATGTAAGTCCTACTTACAATGTTAATGTCACTGAATTTCTGCTTCCGAAGAATTCTACTAGTTGGAGTATATGCATCTTTGACATGACAGTACTCTTCTTGTATGAAAGGAGTTCTTACACATTTATAAGATAACTGCTCCAGCTTTGTGTTTGGAAATATTCGTTTCTTCTTATTGTTCTCAGACTATTTGGGTGCTAGTGAACTGGTTACTGTAGATTAACGACTTTTCAGGCATTCCCTAATTGGTGAAAAGTACCTACATTGGATGGAACAAGTTTTAAATTTAAACAATATCACCCTGACGTTAATTTTACTATCTTGAATTCGCAATGCAAGAGCCTTATTAATTCAAGCGGAAAACATTTTTCTTTTGAAGAAATTCATTCTTACTCGTCAAATTCTGTCTCAAAGTAAATATCATCTGTATATTTTGTATCATATACAGGGGTTTAAATTCAAACAATATCACCCTAATTGGTGAAGAGTACCTACGTTGGATGGAACAAGTTTTAAATTCAAACAACATCACCCTAATTGGTGAAAAGTACCTACATTGGATGGAACAAGTTTTAAATTCAAACAATATCACCCTGACGTTAATTTTCCTAATCTTGAATTCACAATGCAAGAGCCTTATTAATTCAAGTGGAAAACATTATTTCTTTTGAAGAAATTCATTTTCACTCGTCAAATTGTGTCTCAGAAACTACATATCATCTATATATTTGTATCATATACAGGGGTTTATGGTTTGGGTGCATGTTCTGTAATTTGACTCTTATTCTGAATAATGGTAGGAAGAATATTGTTCAGGCAATTGATTAGGATAAATTACATTAGTGATTCTCCTGCTTTGCCCAATCTGGTAGAGATTTGCCATCTTGCAGCTAATTGTAGACCAGTGATTGGTGTTACACAATCATCCTCCCGTGGAGATGGTTTGTTTGAATTGTTTTTTGAGTTGTAAACATTTAAGCTCACCAATTGGCTTGGAAACAATTAATATCAATGAAGTATTCTAGGCTGATATGGGAGATATTCATAGCCTTTCGATGTTTCACTCAACACCTCAGATTTTTAGTCATCTGTCTTACTCAATGGCTATTTGTCTGCACTGTGCAGTTATACGGTAGCATGCTAATGGTGCTAGCAATGACTTCCATGGATGGAAGGCTATAGCCTAGTTCTTTACTAAAGTTAGTCTGATATACATGACTTGAGTATACTCGAATTATTTGATAATTTGACTTACCCATCCACAATGTCATAATTTAGGAGAGATGCATTAGTCATAGGTCTTGGGTTTCCACAGCTCATTGATTGCTATTTTCCTTCTGACAGAATACATCTTATGCTAATTGGTGAATGGCTTCGGGGACTTGATTGAATGAATGCCTATGGGGAGGGTGATCTGCTTCTCCATAGATCCATACAGACATGGATCTAATGAAATATGGCAGTTGTGTTTGAATTTCTGTTGAAAATATGGCAGTTGTGTTTTATTGAATACAAACTAAAGATCTTTTTCTCTTACTCGCTATCACACTTTACATGGCATCCTATCTGCTTTTCTTGTTCTATCCTTGGAAAAGGAGAGAAAAGATGACCATCATCTTTACTCTGATCGTCTCCTATTGATGATGTCTATGCCTAGGAATTAAGTTTTCTATCCATGACGTCTATGGCTAGGAGTAGTTAAGATTGCACTCTTCTAGGTTGCCTCCTTTTTTATGGCAATGACAAATATAATTTGTACCTGGGATATACATCAACCCATAGGCATTTTGCATTAACAGCAGAAATATTGCAACCTAAGATGTTTCGTAATTGGAGATCATGCACATTGAGAACCCAACTTCGACAGCTCTATGGGGATTGGATTTTAGTTGACCCCACTAAATTGGGAGAGAAGTTTGCAAACATTGTGCCCACCATGCGATACATGTTGCAGAACCTTTTGGAATTATTTTTATTTTATTTTCTTGAGATGGAGGGATTACCGGGTTTCTTCCTTCAAATTTCCCCTCTTGAGGATTGGGCTCAGGACCAAGGAAATGTTGACGACGTTCCCACAATAAGAAGAGATACTTCCAGGAAAATCCATGGTTAAGAGGGTTTAGGTTTGGTTCTTTTGGGAAGGTAACTCTGTATGTTGCTGTGTAGGCCTCAAGGCTGTAAATTGTAATCTTGGTAAAGGTTCGACTCGTAGTCTATACTTGTTTTCATTATGCTAATAAATTTTGAGAGGGTGAAAATAAGTGGTCATGTCTAACAATCACGTTGCAGTGTAGGCATTGTAAGGTAAGATATGTGCTCAGATAAAGATTGCAGTATGATGTTATTATGTGAAGGTTGTAACAAAAGCTTAAGCTTTTGCAGGGTAGGCACCATTACAGTACGTTAGGTTGAAGCTCTAGACCAAGCAATATTTGCAGTATCTTTTGGATTTATGGTTATTGATAGATCCCAATCTTTCATCCACAAATTCATTGGTAAATTGACAAACGTGAACAAAAAATATTGCAATTGATGGGTAAATTGCTATGGTGCACGGAGACTGTCCTCTCCAAAAAAGCTCTGTTTTGGGGGTGACAATTAACCAGCTTGCGGCAGAGCAATGATTGCTGCCGCAGGCTCATTGCTGGCCGTTGGATTTCAAGGTCTGAGCAGATTGGGGATGCTTTCTAAGGGTCCCCAAAACGGCCACCATTAACCAGCCTGCAGCAGAGCAATGATTGCTGCCGCAGGCTCATTGCTGGCCGT
>LPNX010003252.1:110481-145801 GCA_001517045.1 Pseudotsuga menziesii
GACTTAGTGCAGGTACTGAAATCCAACGGCCAGCAATGAGCCTGCGGCAGCAATCATTGCTCTGCTGCAGGCTGGTTAATGGTGGCCGTTTTGGGAACCCTTAGAAAGCATCCCCAATCTGCTCAGACTTCATTGGGGACTTAGTGCAGACTTGCTGTCTGTACCAAGGCATTCCTGGCAGATTTAGGGGACGTTCCAGGTGGATTTTGGGGATGTTTCAGGTATATTTCAGGGATGTTCCATGCAGATTTCTGAGATGTTTTGAGTATGTATCTTTGGTTTTGACAATGGGCATTGATATGATTGGACAATATGATCATTTATTCCATCTATATTTTTTGTATTATATGGAATTTAAATCTGAGTCTATACAAGTTACAGCTCAAAACATGGGTTTTGTATGTTGTGTTTTGATTTGGGTTTTTGGTGATTCAGCTATTGTCTTTTCAACAACATCGTTACAACAATCAAAGGCTCCATATCAACAAACCAAGAAATGCAACAACTCCAAGGTTTGATAATTTTGGGTAGTGCTCTTGTTCTTCTCATTTTTCGGGTCATTTTCGTATTTTCATGCTGTACATAAGTGTCTAGGAGTTACTGAAGTTCTATTCTTCCACCATCCCAACCTCAAGCACTGTGAAGACAATTGAATAGTAGAGACTTGGATTGTTGTTGTTAGGGAATGTGTTCCTTTGGCTGGTGTGAGGCCACCAACGTACTAGGGGTTCTACAGACTGACATGAATGATTCTGCAAGCATAAACAAAACAAAAGTTAAAGGGTTAGGAGGATGCATACCTTATGATTTGAAGGTTGGTCCAATCTTGTCCTTTAGCTCTCATTTTTCCCTTCACTAAAGAACCTTCTCCTCATTCAAGGCACCTCGTGAAACCTTCGATCTAGATATCTTGCTTCTCTCCTCCAAGATTCTCAACCTCCAAGCTCTGCAGCAAGGGTAGATGGCAACTAGGGCATAGGTGAGGGGGATGAGAGTTCAAATTCTACCAGCATAACAATACTCAAGGCTAAGTCCTCTTCATGGTCCCGACTCCCTCTCTTATATAGCAAATTGAAGAGTAAGGGTCAAGGATGGAGCAGTTACATCCGACGAGGTAGTTCCCAAACCACCAAAAATTTGAAATTTATATATATATTTTATCAATTTTTAGGGTACACGCTAGTAGGACACTGATAACCGGTGTGTGCAAGGTGAAAAATGCTAGTACAACACTGACAACCTGCGTTTTTGTGAAAAAAACATTTTTTAGGGTTTTCCAATGGTTTTTAGAAGATTGTTTGGTCTGAAACTTGTTCATCAGCCACTTAAGCATCCAATGGACCATGAAAGATGTAAGAAGGTGCTATAGAAGTCCTAAATATGGCCCTCCCATCCATAAATGTCCTTTGGGTGTCTGACAGTAGCCTTCATGAAGTATCGTCATGGAATTGTCATCATGCCACCAAACATGTAAGTGTCGTCACGGAAGGAGAAATACCATTTTAAGCTATAATAATTGTGTACTAAATATTTGAATAAGTTCCTATTCAATAGCCTTAATTTGAAATATGAATCTAATCTTTTAACAAGATGCAAGCATATATATCCCAAAGTGTTTTATAGTGGTTTTCAACACAGTTGTAAAATTTTTCAAAACCTATTAAGAAGGGAATGCCTTTTAAACTATATTTATAATAGACAAAAAAAATGAGGAAAAAAATTGTTATAGGGACATGCATTCTTCTCATAAACCCTTCATGGCCTTATTTCTGAATTGAAAATAGTTACACTTATGTTTCCTAAAGTTAAAGTGCATTTTGCTCATGTTCACATGTCAATAATGGAATGCCATTTTTAAAAAAAAATTCTCAACATTTTTCTAAACTAGTGAGTGTAAGGGCTTTGCATAATACTATATAATATGGGCTATTGTGCTTACAAGCACCTACATAATGTTTAAGGTGAATTTTAACTTTTTAAATATTTATTGTTCTCTCTCTCTCTCTGAATATTTATTTCCCTTGCAAAATTTGGGAATGTATTCTAGTCATCGAGATGGAGATGCACCTCCCTATCCTTGTTCCCTTGTCCCAAAAACTAGTGCAACATTGGTAAATTTACAATGTGAATCAACAATAGTGCAATAGTTGATAGGTTTAATGTTGGAGTCATCCAAAACATGGGACCAGACTCACTTGGAGATTGGATTAGGTTTCCATCCTCAAACCCTTTTATTTTTGCATCTTTTCTCTTGTTATAAGAGAGCAATGTGAGATAAATGAACAATTGCAAGTTATAGAAATTGTTAAAAGGATTTGATCAATATGTAAGATCATATATGTAATACCTTGTAGAAATCTCAATCAAAGTAGAAGAGACAAACTAGATTTATATTCTCGTAAAGTTTCTTATACAAAATTTATGATATAGATTGGTACATTTCTTGTCAAGTCATAGTTACCAAATTGCACCACCACAAAAAGAGGAAAAAGGCCAAGCCACAGAAGGGGCCTTATGAGAATTAATGTTTGGACATTGTGTCAAGTGCATTTGTACACCATGAGAATATGCACAGTGACATACACCAAATGTATTACCTCCAAGAAATGCTCTTTCAAGAATTCAACACACAAATGGATAGGTTTGAGGACTAGATATCTTTAGACATGGTTGTTTTGTTATGAATATATGATGACTTTCCTATTGAATATCATTTCACAATTCTAGCTGAACCAACAAAATCCACCAACAAATTTGATAGAATTCTCTTTTGTAGGTGGGGTATCACATTGATTCTTGACTACAATTGGATCACTTCCAATGGTGGATATATAAAACTTTTGAAGAAAACTATGCCTTAACTTTGGTAGGGGAATTGGGTGTTTTTTTCTTGTATTAAATTCCACCGGATTAGAAGGTGGCTTTAGTGCCACATTACTCAAAGAAAAAATCATTCCAATTGCTTTTGGATCAATATATACTCAAGTAACTCTATGGGTGACGTTGCACTTGGTATGATCATGTGTGTGTCAAACTCTTTCTGTCACATTAGAAGGTGGCTTTAGTGCCACATTACTCCAAGACAAAATCATTCCAGTTGCTTTTAAATCAATATATACTCAAGTAACTCTATGGGTGACCTTGCACTTAGTATGATCATGTGTGGGTCAAACTCTTTCTTTTGGTTGTCCTAACTATGATAGTGAGGTTTGAAAATGGAATATACCTTGCAATATCAAAAATTGGCCACTAGGATAGAAGGCTTAAGCAATGATAAGACTTTGGAGCTTTCTATTGGTGGCATAAAATATGATCATCCAATATGAGCTTAAGATACATCGTCCAACGAATGCCATAAATAATCATGTTATTCTATACTATTGAAGCCAATAATACAACTACACAAATCTCTTGCATGTCCATGGAAAGATGAAAGGACCAATGTCTTGGAATTTGTGCAACTTCAAAACTTATTTTATTGTACTTGTATTGTATTTCCTTTTACCTCCTATAGGAGATTATACTGATATAATTAGTCATGTAAACCGTAGAAAGAATCAATGTAAACTTTGGGGAAGATTACGCAAAGAAAAGAATAAAATAAATATTATTTTTTATTTCCCTAAGGTAGGTCAACCCACTCAGTTAGACAAGTAGACCCTGCTAGGTTAAAAGTCAGTTTTTGTAATGTGTATAAATAAAAGGAAATTGTGCCTCATTTAGTCACTCATCCAACACAAGCAAGTTCATTTTCTCTTGGAGAAGTTCGCACCATTAACTAGAAGGAGGTTTTTATGAGGTTTTATCTTGGACATACTTCTCTCTCTCTCTCTCTCTCCTACTTAGTTTTCAGAATCTATCATCTCTATATGAAGGTTGTTGGGTTTTTCTCGATTGGGTTTCCCAGGTTAAACTCTTGTGTTCTTTGTTTATGTGCTTTGTCTTTCTTCTATAGATCCTATTGTTTATTTGCAATTAAGTTATAATGCTATAATATTGTAAAAACTAACATGGTATATCTAAGCAGTTTTAGAAGAGGCCATTGTCGAAAGCTAGGGTTTGACCTTCCAAGGTCTTCCCTCATCTCTTCAACAGAGAAAGAGATGTGGAAACTTCGCTCTAGGGGAGGCACATCTTTTAGTGAAAGAAAAATCAAATTCCGAGAAGTTTCGTTTTTTGACCTAATTTCGTTGCTGCTGAAATTAGGGTTTCATGTTTTGTGTTGATCAACCCACTGTTTTGGCTCGACCCCACCTTCCCTCAACTCGCTTTGATAGGGCACATCTACTTGTGAGGTCAATTTCCTTAAATTCAAAATTTCATTTTTGACCTAACTCTTGCTAGGGCTTTTGGTTCAGATCTGTAGACAAGATGATTGGAATGAAGGTTGAAGATTGTAGATAATTCTTCTTTATATTAGCATTATCAGGTACTATTCCCACCACTAGTGATGCATGGCTTATAGATAGTGGTGCTTCTCAACATATGACTGGTTATAAAAAGAACCTTTCAGAAGTTGTTGAGAAAGAATCTCATCTTTGTGTTGTACTTGGAGATGATTCCAACTACACCATGAAAGGATTTGGATCTACCTCTCTTCAGTTAGGATCTAATGACTTACTACACCTAAATGATGTGCTTTGTGTACCTGGTATGAAAAGAAACATTGTCTCCATCTCTGCCTTAGAGGACAAGGGATATAGAGTTACAATTGCAAATGGAGATGTGCTTGCATGGCACAATAATATAGCATGAACACAACAAAAGTGATTGGTGTAAGAGAGGAGAGCTTGTACAATTGAGCGCCTTACTAGCTCAAGCTTTAGTCCATGATTCCACCAACATAAGTGAGTTATGGCACATAAGACTAGCTCATCTAAACTATCAAGATCTCCCAGCATTAAGGAACAAAGTGTTAGGTCTACCAATGCTTCATGCAGACCATGATGATATATGTAGAGGATGTGGACTTGGTAAGAATACCAAGGGTTCCTTTCCAAAAAGTGAAAGCATATCCAAGGGAATATTGGATCTAGTTCACTTTGACTTGTGTAGACCCGTGATTGTTAGATCATTGGGTGGTTACAGCTACTATGTAACATTTATTAATGACCACTCACAAAAGACGTATACTTTTTCAAAACCAAGGAATCCGAGGAAGTACTCAACAAATTCAAAGAATTCAAAGCACAAGTTGAGAATCTGTCATGAATAAGGATTAAGATCCTTAGATTAGACAATAATGGAGAATATACCTCTACATAATTCAATGATTTCTACAAGGAAGCATGAATTAATAGGGAGCTCATAGTTCCCTACAACCCTCAACAAAATAGGGTTGCAGAAAGAAAGAACAGAACGGTTGTGGAGGCAGGCAAAGCCATGATACATGACCAGATTCTACCAATCTTCTTATGGGAAGAAGCATCCAGAACAATTGTTTATGTACAAACAGATGCCCACATAAAATTTTGAAGAACATAAATCCAGAAGAAGCTTTACATGAATGAAGCTAGAAGTGGGCCACCTTCATATCTTTGGCTTCCTGGTCTACATTCATGTGCCCAAGGATAAAAGGACGAAGCTAGAACCTTCAGGAAAGAAGGGTACATTCATAGGATACATTGAGTCTTCAAAGGCTTACATAATACACATCTGAGGATCGAGGCAGATCGAAGTTAGTAGGGATGTGACCTTTGAAGAAGAGATGGCTATCCAGAAAGCAAGAGGATCTGATATGGAAATTGATGACGATGAAGAGATGAGATCGTCTCCCCCTCTAGTAGTTAAGATAGCGTTTGAAGAAACGAATGAACCGATCGATCCCATTCATCCAGTTGAGCCAATTGATGCTCCCACAGATATGACAGTAAGCTAGAAAAGGCCTAGATGGGCACAACAGACATTGCAGGATGCGGAGGGGCATGAAGCTCCACATGGAACTTATCAAGAAAGAAAAAGACTTTAGAGGTTCTCGAGTTATGTAGCATTAATGAGTCACATCATTGACTCAGAACCTACCATGTATGAGGAAGCATCCAAACACCAAGTTTGGAAGGATGCCGTGACGGAGGAATTCCAGTCCATCATGAAGAATGAAATATGGGAGGCTGTACCGAGACTTGAGGGGAAGTCAATAGTGAATTCCAAATGGATTTTCAATATTAAACACAGAGCATATGGTAGTGTGGAAAAACACAAGGCTAGATTTGTTACCATGGGATTCTCTCAGAAAAAGGGAATTGACTATGATGAAACATTTTCTCCCGTGGCTCGATATACTTCCATCAGAACCTTTATCACTATTGCTTCAACTATGGGATTTAAGTTGCATCAGATGGATGTAAAGATCCCCTTCCTCAATTGTGTTATCAAGAAAGAAGTTTACATTGAACAACTAGAAGGGTTTGTTGTCCATGGAAAAATTCTCATGTATATAAACTAAAAAAGGAATTATATGGACTAAAGAAAGCACCTCGTGCTTGGTATGAACGAATAGACAGATACCAGGTAAAGTCGGGATTCTGGAGCAACCGTATCTGGTTGGTCGGTTAATAGTCAAATCCGACTTTCATGTTGGAGGATAAATAAGATTATTATATTAGATGATGAATATTACAATGATGTCTTGGCCTTAAATATGGCTTGGACACTTGATGATGAGGAGATGCCTCATTTCATAATAACTTAATTAACCTAACTATAAATTATTTAATTATTTAATTATTATCTTATTTTATGTTCATTACATTGTCAGTCCCTTTAAGGGAGCTTTGTCCTCAAAGCTTGAGTATTTCCTAATGTCATCCTTCATTCTGAATCGGTGTCGGTATTAGAATCGGATGAGGTTTCTGGTGCAGAGACTTGCACTTCCTTTCCATTGACGATTCTGCAATATATTGTCTGATTGTTCCTACATTTATGGCTAGGGGTCCAGTCATAACCACATTGACGACATATGTTTTTATTCTTTTTTCTATTATCAGAGTAACTGTTAGATGACTTCGACCTATTTTCCCTTTCATAGGTATTTGATTGAGGTTTGTGACATTAATGGCCAGGTGACCAAGTATCTTCACAATACCTACCTTGTGTCTCTTTTCCTTGTCAACAATGGTTATCACCTCTTGTTCTTATTCCTTCTAATTTCGTTCTACGACTTTGGCTTTATATCTTGCTACTTCTGCATTAGGTATGTCATGTAACTTTAACTCTTTTTGGAGGTACCGTTTAAGACTTCCTAAATAGGTTTTGAGTCTTTGCTTTTTAGGCAACCCAAATACTCATGTCGATAAGGATTCCCACTGATGTGTGAATTCCTCAATGCTTCCAACATGTTGTAATCTAGCAAGTTTACTGAAAAATTCATCTTCTTTGATTCCTTGAAACCTATTAAAAAAATAATTTTTGAACAAGTTCCAGGTGTAAGCAAAATTGTCTCTCTTCCACCATAAGTACCAATTATAGCCGTACCCTTCCATATGCATTGACACATATTTCACCTTCTCCTCGTCAGATTGAATATTGTAAATGTCGAAGTATTCTTACGCCTTGTTTAGCCAAG
This sequence comes from Pseudotsuga menziesii, assembly GCA_001517045.1. Classification (NCBI taxonomy): domain Eukaryota; kingdom Viridiplantae; phylum Streptophyta; class Pinopsida; order Pinales; family Pinaceae; genus Pseudotsuga; species Pseudotsuga menziesii. The sequence goes on from LPNX010003252.1 coordinate 118,046, forward strand.
CAACGCATTGGTCTTCACTTCCATTATATTTCGACAACTCTATTTTTGCCTTAGGTGGGTACACTTTGTAAGGACGATATTGATTTCCTTTTGCTTTATGGTTTGATGGTGGCTCGGAACTACTGGACAACGCAAGTGAAATATTTGAACTGCTTTGTTGTTGGCGGTGATTTTTAACCTTTTTATTCTCTACTATCTTACTGATAGCTTCTATTTTGTTGTTTAATCGTGCCTCCATATATGGGAGTATTTTTGTTTCTATCTCTTGTTTAAGTGTCTCATTGTTAATATTTATTTCTTTTTGCAAATATTCTTGATTCTTTGTGAGTGTTTCCTGTGTGACAACATGAAATGAGACATCTAACATGTTTGGACTGCTAACTTGGTTTGGACTAGGTATGAGTCTTTGTAACACCTCGATTAATGTATTATGGTTTTGCACCATGGTGCTCAAGTTCTGTGTTAAGGTGTTTATGTTTTGAGTCATGGTACTCATTTTGTCATCCAAGTCTTTTTATTTTTCATTCAGGATGTCAAATTTTTCATCCAGCCTTCTTTTTAGTACCAAAACAAACTCGTCTTTGAGTACTGTATTGTTATTTTTCATCTCTTCCTTCAAGCTTTTTTGGTTAGTGCCAAGGGACTTGATGTCCTTCTCCATTTTTTCGATTTATTCTTTTAGTTCCACCATGGTCTTGGAATTTGTATGCAGATGTGTGTACTTCGAAGCTATTTTGGCTTGTGAGGTGTGAATTTTTCTTCTTCTAAAGATGGTGAGGTTTAAGGAATAATAATTAATTATTATATAATAAAATCTTTATTTTATTATTTTATATAATAAAACAAAAAATTGAATTATTATAGATATATTATAATAATTCAAGTCAAAGCAAAACCTGGGTTGAAGTTGGAAAGCAAAACCATGTGTTGGTTTTACTTTATCTTTTATTTTTTTTACTTTCTTTTGTTTTTTTTTTCTTTTAACTTTTTTTTTTAACTTTTCTTTTTGACTTTTTTCTTTCTTTCTTTTCTTTACCTTTTTTTTAAAGTTTTCTTTTTTGGACAATGTCCTATATTTTAGGGAAACCCTAAAACTAAATTTACACAAAGTGTAAATATGGCCAAGGGCCGTATAACTGTGATACCACTTAGAGCAACCGTATCTGGTTGGTTGGTTAATAGTCGAATCCGACTTCCATGTTGGATGATAAATAAGAATATTATATTAGATGATGAATATTACAATGATGTCTTGGCCTTAAATATGGCTTGGAAACTTATGATGAGGAGACGCCTCCTTTCATAATAACTTAATTAACCTAAATATCAATGATTTAATTATTTAGTTATTATCTTATTTTATGTTTGTTACAGATTCACCAAGAGTGATGTAGATCCCAATCTTCACTACAGGATTGTGGATAATGAGACATTGATTTTGGTTTTGTATGTGGACAATTTGTTCTCACAGGTAATGAGAAACTTATTGAACAGTGTAAGAAGGAGCTTTCCTATGAGTTTGAAATAAAGGACCTTGGATTGAAGCATTACTCCTTGGGACTATAAGTATGGAAGAGGATGAAGGAAATTTTCCTAATTCAAGGAAAATACACCATTGATATTTTGAAGAGATTTAGGATGTTGAACTGCAATTCCATGGCTACTTCAATGGATGCAAATATGAAGAAGCTAAGGGAATCTACTTCAGATTCTTATTTGATTGATCCCACCATATATCACTAGTTGATTGGGCCTTTGATGTATCTAATGAACACTAGACCAAATATATGTTTTTCTGTGAACACTCTCAGCCAGTTTATGAGTGATCCAAGACAGATTCGCTAGGTTACTGCAAAAAATGTTCTCATATACTTACGTGGCACTGTGGGATATGGACTAAGATATGCTTCAAGATGCGATTTGATATTGCAAGGATTTACTGATTTAGATTGGTCTGGATGTGCTGCAGAAAGGAAGAGTACTTCCAGATGTTGCTTTAGTTTGGGTTCTACAGTAATTTCCTGGTGTAGCAGGAAGCAACCATCAGTAGCACTCAACACTGCAAAGAATGAGTATATGGCTACCAATACAACAACCCGAGAAGCATTATGGCTTCGAAAATTCCTTGCAGGATTGTTTGGTCAGATTCCAGGACCAACTATGATTCACTGTGATAATTAGATTTGTATACAAATGTCAGTGAATCCTGTATTTCATGATAAAACAAAGCATATAGAGATTCAATATCACTACATTCATGATATGGTGCAGAAAGGTGCGGCCGAGTTACAATATGTTCCAACAAATGACCAAACTGTAGATATTCTTACCAAGCCTCTTCTTAGGACAAAGTTTGATTAATTTCTCAGAAGACTTGGACTGGAAGAAAATGCATCCCTTGCAGAGAGGGAAAGTTGAGACATACATCTACATTGCTTTCACATCGGTGCTTCTACTCATTCCATATCTCATCCTGGTATGGGAGAAATCCCATTGACATTGTGAGACGGGCAAGAAGAAATTCCATTGGCATATTGAGACGGGAAGGAAGTAGACGATTGTGTGCACTGGTGACCACTACTTGTTCATGTTCTCGTCCTGGTATGGGAGAAATCCCATCGACAAGTAGAGACGAATAGGTAGTAGATGGTCGTGTACATCGATGATTGCTATTCTCCTTGGCTCTCATCTTGGTGTGGGAGAAATCCCATCGACACTTGAGATGAACAGTTAGTATATGATCGTGTGAAGCATGTCCTGCTTCTTGAGTAGAGACAGACTCATAAAAGATAAGATGTTGATTGATAAACTCTCCAATGGATTGTGTATAATTGTAGAACTGATATATATACAGATGGACTGAGTGGATTAGATACATGATGACACCTTTCAACAAACAAAGACTATGTTGAAAACCTTTAGGATGCCTAGAGATTATCGAGACAAATGAGATGTACAGAAGAGACCCAAATGTTCGTGATGATGATGATGGCTATATCTGAAGAATGCCTTCCTTGTTGAGAGGGAGTGTTGGAATTTGTCCAACTTTAGAAGTTATTCTTATTGTAATTGTATTGTATTTCCTTGTACCGGGCCTACGAGAGATTATACTGACATAATTACTCATGTAAACCCTAGAAAGAATTAATGTAAACCATGGGGAATATTACACAAATAAAATAATTAAATAAATATTATTTTTATATTTCCCAAAGGTAGGACGACCCAATCAGTTAGACAAGTCGGACTTATTAGGGTAAAAGTTAGTTTTTGTAATGTGTATAAATAAAAGGAAAGTGCACCTCATTTAGTCACTCATCCAACACAAGCAAGTTCGCTCTCTCTTGGAGAAGTTTGCAACATCAGCTAGAAGGAGGTTTTTCTAGGGTTTTATCTTGGAGAGACTTTTCTCTCTCTCTCTCTCTTTCTTCTACTTTGATCTCAGAAGCCATCATCTCTATATGAAGGTTTCTGGGTTTTTCCTGACTGGGTTTCCCAAGATAAACTCTTGTGTTCTTTGTTTCTGTGCTTTGTATTTCTTTTAGAGATCATATTGTTTATTTCCAATTAAGTTATACTACAATAATGTTGTAAAAACTAACACAATGTATCCCCATTAATGCAACAACACACTAGTTCATCATAGTACTTCCAAGGGAGATAAAAGAAAGGCAAGCTAAAGGATTGTGATTAGGGTGTGACAACATATGGTGTAAGGGGCATAGGTGTAATGAAATAAGACTGTTCATGTTGTAAACCAAGGAGAAGATGATGAAACCAAGGAGAAGATGATGACAAGCCTTAACATGAACTTGAAGAAGAGTTTGAGCCTATGCCAAAGCGCGAGGGAGAATTTTCCACCATATCAATGCATACCTTTATAGGGATCAACACAAATAAGGATACCTCAAGAAGATATTGGCCATAATCATCAAATCTAGTAATACCAACTATTAAATTAATAAAAATTTGGCATACCATCTTAGCTACATTGCTTGCCGAATTGCAAACTTCCAAGTTATGATTTCTCAAGTATCCATACACGCAAGTGATTAGCTTCCATAGAATGAAAATACTTTTCAAGAAAGGTGTTATTGTAGTACTTGGAAAATACCCCAAGCAAGTTTCAAAAGAGGACTTACTGGTAGAAGTGTGGGATTCTTTATTATATGAGTGTTGATTGTAAATAAAATTTCCATCCCAAGTCCTTGTATGCTTCTAATTGTATCCCCTTAAAAGATGAACAAATTCCAAGTTTACTACTTTTGTTTTCCCTTTTGTCTATAGATAGAAAGATGTTGATCTTCTCCCAAAGTGTAATATAAAGGCATTGATAAATCTGGTATCTATATATGAGATGATGCTCCTTGGTATCCCAAAGTGCAACTTGACATTTTTAAAGAACATATTTGTTGTATGTTATCCCTTGATGGTCTTGTTACAAGGCATGTGAATGCACATCTTGCTAACCTTTCAACTACCACAAATAAATAGTCATGCTCCTTTCTTGTTCTTGGTAAATCATAGGCCGAATGCATGGATACTTTCTCCCATGGTTTAGTAGGAACATGTAAGGGATGGAATACAACTTTAATTTATTTATTGGTCTTGTTGGTATACAAAATCATGTATCCTCTAATAAATTGAGCTACATCTTCTTTCATTCTAGACCAAAACACATATCGCTATGTGTTTATGTATTTGTAACTTCAGAATGTATTCACTTGTATATTTTATATTGTATTTCATTGTACCTCGATGTTCCTCTGATCAGGAAAAAAATTAATATAATAAAGTCATGTAAAGTCATTGAGGTTAACCCTCCTTTGTAAGTCGGGGCAATAGTCCCCACGGTTGTGGGGTATTAGGGTTATTAGACTCTCCTAGTGAGGTCGGCCTTGGTTAGTAATTGTCAAAGTGGAAAACTAGTATAAATAGAGAGTGAGACTCTCTATTTGAAACACACACTCACTCAAATGTAGCGCATGAGTGAAACAAGAGGAGATCGCACAAGTGAGAGAGAGAACAACTATTGGAGATCATCTTTTTGTTTTTTTGGGTTTTACTTTTGTTATTGGTGCTCATTCTATCTTTGAGGAAGTTACGGGGTTTTCTCCTTTATGGTTTCCCCGAGGAAAACTCTTTGTGTCTCTTGTCTCTTGTGATTATTGCTGTGCATGTTATTCTCTCAGATAAGATCCTAGATCATATTGATTAAATGATAAAAATCTAACATGGTATTAGAGCTAACATGAGAAGAAGACACTGTGCAGCTGCAGAATCTAGGGCTTCTTATTTTTTGGGTCTCTCTCCATAGATCATCAGCAAAAGGAGGCTAGGCTAACTCTCCATTGAAGGGTGCATCTTTTTGTCGAAGAAGAATCTGATTCTGAGCATTTTCATTTTTTAACTTACTACTACATCGAGAAATTAGGGCTTTTCACAGAAGTGGAATTTTTGAGTGAGCCTAGCATAGGATTTCTCTCCTCCTCAAAATCAAAATTTAGAGGCCAAGATCAAAGTTTTGGGTTGGGTAGAACTCCGGGAAATTCAAACCCTAATTTTCCACTGAACCAAAAAACCAACACTGCAAAGGATCAGCTCCAGATCTAGTTCCAACATCTCAAATTGGTAAGATCTAAATATTTTATATTTCCATTTGAGGTTCTCATTTAATATGTCTCATCACACCAAGCTTGATGAAAATCTTTAAGGATATGAAAACTCCCAAGCATGGAAGTATAGGATTTCACTGGTTCTTGAGGAAAATGAATTGGACACCTACATAAGTGCAGAGGTTCCAGTTCCAAAGGGATATGAGGCTAAGGCCCTACACAAGAAGAACTTGGTCAAGGCCATAAGGATTATTGTTGATTCTATCAAGATCACCTTATACCATAGGTGTCTTCCCTAAAGACACCTAAAGAGATATTTGATTCCTTGACCAAGCTATTTGAAGGGACGAACATAAATCAGAAGATGACTTTGAGAAACTAGTTGAAGAATGTAAAGATCCAGAATGTAGAGACCATACAGTCATACTTTACAAGGGTCTCTCAAATCAAAGAACAACTTGAATTAGTGGATGAATAAGTAGAGAATGTAGAAATTGTGATGACAGCCTTGAATGGTCTCCCTAGGTCATGGGACTCCTTCATTCAAGGGATTTGTACTAGAACAAAATTAATCACTTTCAGCAGGATGTGGGAAGAATGCTGACAAGAGGAAGCTCAGATAGTAGATTGAGAAGAAAATATAGGAAGTGAAGATCAATCTCTCACATCACACACTAAGAAATTGAGAAAGGACCACCATCATCCCAAAGGTAAGCATTCTCATCAGAAAGATATCCCTATTAGATACAACAAATATCTATCTAAACTCAAATGCTATACTTGTGATGAGAAAGGACACTTTTCCAGACATTGTCCCAGAAATAGAGGTGGCTCCCACAAGAAGAAGGACATAGAAAGAAAACATCATGCTCACGTTGCAGAAGGTGATGAACCTCCCAGGAAGAGAGTCAAAGAAGAAAGTGAATATTCTTCAAGTGATGAAGAGTATGTTTTGATTTCTACCCTCACAGGGACTGTTACACATGGGAGCAATGATTGGCTCATAAATAGTGGGGATTCCAAATATTTGATGGGATTCAATGAATCCTTTGTGAAACTATCTAAACATGAGTCACCCCACAAAGTAAAACTTGGGGATGACTACTAGTATCCCATAAAAGGAAGTGGTGAATCCTCCTATAAGCTAGACTCTGGAAAATATATGAAGATGAAGGATGTCTTGTTTGTACTAGGACTAAAGAAGAATCTTCTCTCCATATATGGATTGGATGCAAAATGCATGAGAGTTGCATTTGTAGATGGCCAAGTCCTTATGTGGCCAAAGGGGAAGACTATAGATGATGCAGTAGTGATTGGAGAACAAGAGGGAGGATTATGTGAGGATTATACAAATTAAAGGGCCAACCAGAACAAGCCTTGGTCCATGACTCAGTAGATCCAAGTGAACTTTGGCATAGAAGGCTTGCACATGTGCACTATAGGGCACTACCACTTGCAAGCAAAGCTATTGAAGGTCTTCCAGAAATCCAGGAAAATCCTGAAGGCATTTGCAAAGGATGTGCAAAGGGAAAGAACACAAAGAAGACATTTCCAAGTAGCGAGAGCAAGGAAAAAGGAATCTTGGAAATCATCCACTCCGATGTATGCGATACGATGTCATCCGTTTCATTGAGTGGGTATGTATATTATGTTTCTTTCATTGATGAATTTTCTAGGAAAACATGGATATACTTATTGAAAATCAACGATGAAGTATTCATTAAATTCAAGGGATTCAAAACCTTGATCGAGAACCACACAGAGAAGAACATCAAGACCTTTTGATCAAACAATGGTGGAGAATTCACATAAGATGAATTCAAAGAACTATGCAGAAAGTCAAGGATTAAGAGGGAGTTGACCACTCCATATAATCCACGACAGAATGGGATTGCAGAAAGGAAGAATAGACTCAATTATGGAAGCAACAAGGGAAATGCTTCATGATCAATATCTTCCTATGCATCTATGGGAAGAAGCTGCTAGGACAATGGTGTATGTACATAACCATACTATGCATAGAGTACTTGAGAACAAGACACCAGAAGAAATATTCTCTGGTAAGAAACTAGAAGTCATCCATCTCTGGATATTCGGTTGTCCAGTGTACATTCACATTCCAAAAGAAAAGAGGACGAAGTTAGATCCTTCAGAAAAGAAGGGTATATTTGTGGGATATAGTGAGAGTATGAAAGCTTACAGAATATATTTCCCATGATTCAAGAATATCCACATCAGCAGGGACGTGACTTTTGACAAATACTCAACTTACAACAAATCCAAAAAGATACTAGTTGAAGACCTTGAAGAAACATAAGCACCCAGTATCCGAGATTCAACTATGAACAATGCAACTCCAGAAGAAGATCGAGAAATGGAAGTACCCTAGGAACTTGTAGATCCACCACAGGAGAAGAATCCTTAAAAAAGGAAACCTACATGGGTATGAGAAGCTATCCAAATTTGTAGAGAGATATGGGGCTTCAGAAGAAATGCACAGAGAAAGGAAGAGAACTAGGTCATACTCCAGTTATGTAGCCCTACTATGTGACATCATTGATAAAGAACCTTACAACTATGAAGAAGCAGTAGAAAAGAAAGAATGGAAGGATGCTATGATCGATGAGTACCAGTCGATCATGAAGAATGATGTCTGGGATGTAGTCCCGAGACCAGAAGGAAAGTCTGTCGTAACTTCCAAATGGATCTACAAGATCAAACATGCTGCAGATGGAAGCATAGATAAATATAAAGAAAGATTTTTGGCACGTGGATTCTCCCAGAAAGAAGGGATAGATTATGAGGAGACTTTTGCACCTATATCCAGATACACTTCCATCAGGTCAATACTTGCTCTGGCTGCAGTAATGAAATGGAAGATACACCAAATGGATGTCAAGACAGTGTTCTTGAATGGTGTAGTAGAAGAGGAAGTGTATGTGGAGCAGCCACTCCGTTTTGAGACACATGACAGTGAGACTCATGTGTGAAAATTGAAGAAGGCCATGTACAGTTTGAAACAGGCACCTAGGACATGGTACGACATAATTGATAGCTTCCTTACTAGCTTGGGATTTACCAAGAGTAAATCGGATTCCAACCTTTACTATAAGGTTGAGGAAGGGAACCCAGTGATACTCCTACTATATGTGGATGACCTGTTTGTGAAAGGTGAGGATGGATTGATTGCTGACACAAAGAGGAAGCTTGCTGCTGAGTTCGAGATGAAATACTTGGGTATGATGCACTACTTTCTAGGCATGGAGGTGTGGCAGAATGCAGATGGAATCTCATTGGGACAAGGGAAGTATGTAGTAGAGATACTGAAGAGGTTCGGGATGATGGAATGCAAGGCCATGACCACACCTATGGCATCGAACCTAAAGCTATTGAGTGATGCTTCATCAGAATGGTTGATGCTATAATGTATCATCAGATTATTGGGTCATTGATGTACCTAATGAACACGAGACCATATATTTGCTTTGTTGTGAACACATTGATCCAGTTCCTGAGAGATCTGAGACATGTTCACCTGATTGCTGCAAAGCATATTCTGAGGTACCTGAAGGGTACCGTTGACTATGGGCTCAAATATAAAGCGAATCAGAAGATTAAACTAGAGGGTTATGTGGATTCGGATTGAGCAGGAAGTGCCATTGATAGGAAGAGCACTTCGGGGTGCTAATTCAGTATGGGATCAGTTGTGATCTCTTGGTTTAGTAGGAAGAAGTCCTACGTGGCACTGAGTACAACTGAGGCAGAGTATGTTGCAAATTTTTTGGCTAGCTGTGAGGTAGTGTGGCTAAGAAATCCACTTTATTATTTGTTTTATCTCCAGTTGGATGCTACTTGTATATATTCCGACAACCAGAGTTGTGTAAAGTTGTCGGAGAACCCAGTGTTCAATGACAAGTCGAAGCACATCGAGATCAAATATCACTATATCAGGGATATCATGCAGAGAGGAGCAATGAAGCTCCAGTATGTTGCGATGGACGAGCAGATAGCTGATGTGTTGACCAAGCCATTAACCAGAGTGAAGTTTTAGTACTTTGGAGAGAAGCTTGGTTTTCATCAGATCGAGGTTCCTTCCAAGGATAAATGATGAGTCCGAAGAGCCTTTATGACATGGTGACAGGATTGGTTCCTCCCATGGTAAGATGTAAGTGTTGTGCCTTTCTGACATGGCAAGAGGATTGGTTCCTCCCATGGTCAAGTGTAAGTGCCGTTCCTTTCTGACATGGTAAGAGGATTGGTTCCTCCCATGGTAATATGTAAGTGCTGTGCCTTTCTGACATGGCGAGAGGATTGGTTCCTCCCATGGTAAGATGTAAGTGTTGTTCCTTTCTTACATGTCGAGAAGATTGGTTCCTCCCAAGGTCAGATGTAAGTGCTGTGCCTTTCTGACATGACGAGAGGATTGGTTCCTCCCATGGTCAGATGTAAGTGTTGTTCCCTTCTGACATGGTGAGAGGATTGGTTCCTCCCATGGTCAGATATAAGTGCTAAAGATGTGAAGAACTACATTGAGGCTAGGCCTACATCCAACAAGGCTGGCTTTGTAGAACTTCCTATGACGAGTAGAATGAAGATATAGAACCATTTGCTCAAGATAGCAGAAGTAGTGATGATGATGATCCAACTTTGATGATGATACAGTAATGAAGACTTGTGCTGATGAACTATGTCAAGAGAATACCTTTCTAGTTAAGAGGGAGTATTGATGTATTTGTAACTTCAGAATGTATTCACTTGTATATTTTATATTGTATTTCATTGTACCCCAATGTTCCTCCAACTGGGAAAGTAATTAATATAATAAATTCATGTAAATTCATTGAGGTTAACCCTCCTTTGTAAGTCGGGGATATAGTCCCCACAGTTGAGGGGTATTAGGGTTATTAGACTCTCCTAGTGAAGTCGGTGCTGGTGAGTAATTGTCAAAGCGGAAAACTAGTATAAATAGAGAGTGAGACTCTCTATTTGAAACACAAACTCACTGAACTGTAGCGCATGAGTGACAGAAGAGGAGCTCGCACAAGTGAGTGAGAGAACAAATTTCAGAGATCATCTTTGTGTTTTTTGTGTTTTACTTTTTCTATTGGTGCTCATTCTATCTCTGAGGAATTAGTTGTGGGGTTTTCTCCTTTATGGTTTCCCAGAGGAAAACTCTTTGTGTCTCTTGTCTCTTATGATTATTTCTATGCATGTTATTCTCTCAGATAAGATCCTAGATCATATTGATTAAATGTTAAAAATATAACACTATTCATTGGTCATTGTCTTACTAACATCAAAATCCACTGCAACTTTGGGGGTATGAGCCTTTATAATATGTTGCAATCTTTCACCTTAGAAACGAACATTGCAATCTAATTTGTAGAGAAACCCATTTTTGATATGATAGTCAACCTTACTATCAACTTTTTCTCTATGTACTTGGCTATGCACCTACTAAAACATCTCTTGAAAGTCCTTATTTTTTGTGTATGTCTTTTTGTATGCACAATGGGTGAAAGGCTCCATCTACACAAGAGTTCCCACAACTATGATCTTGGTTGTGGGTGCCACTGAAAGCATGTTTTCCAACGTATTAGTGTTGTCCTTCTTATATTTGATGATTAGATGAAATTGTTGTAAAAACCCCATATTCCACTTGTAGTCTTTGGTTAGCTAAAGCTTACTATGCACCTTCAAGTATTGTAATTGGTAGTGATTAGTATGGATGATTATATCATTTCCCATTAAATAGTGTTTCCATTTCTTAACAACTTGAATCATAGTATAGAGTTCTTTATCCTATGCAAGGTAATTTAGTACTTTACCATGAAACATTTTAGAATGATAACATATCGATTTACCTCCCTACATCAACACCGCTCCTATAGATTATCCTCTTGCATCCAATGTCTCCAATTCAAAGGATTTTGCGAATTGGGAAATGAAAGAATGAGTGTTTAACTAATGTTTCATTTCATCTCTTCAAAATCTTTCAGTTGATTCTTTCTCCATTGAAATATCTTGCATCCATAACTGAAATGATGCCATAAAATTTCATAAGCACTTTGTTGCACCAACATAGATACTAACCTTAGTGAAATTAGTAGGATTTGGAGAGTTTGAGATAGATTCCATATTTGTGGGATATATCTTAAGTTCTCCTCCACTGATCACTACCCCAAGTACACCAATTATTGTTAGGAAAATTCACATTTCTTAATATTTGCCAATAGTTAATGTTTTTTAGAGTATTAATCCTTGACGTGAGATGTGAGATACGATCTTCCCAAGTAGATATATACATCAATACATCATCTAAATACATTAGTACAAATTAATATAGAAATGCACAAAATACATCATTCATCATACACACAAATGTAGCTAGTGTATTACATAAACCAAAAGGTATTACCAACCATTCATATAGACCTTGCCTTGTCTTAAAGGAAGTGTTACAATCTTATTCTTCTTTAACGTGTACCTTATGGTATATCGATTTGAGATCCAAATTGGTTAAGTACTTGGCATGTTGCAATTACTCTAGTAAGTTATCAATTCTAGGTACAGAGTATCGATTCTTGAGGGTGATATTATTAAAAGTTGTGTAGTTGATACACATTCTCCAAGTATCATTCTTTTTTGGTATTGTAATGATAGGTGACTCACAAGGTGAGATGCTTAGTTAAATTACTCAATACTCCAATAGTTTTTGCAATTGTTTCTTTAGTTCATTTGCTTCTAGGATGGACTATCTGTATAGCCTGTTGTTTGGCAATGAGGAGTCAAACAAAAATTGTATCTCAAGTTCCACTTCCCTCTTGGGTGGTAACCATTTAGGATCTTATAAAAATACTCTGTATTCTTGCAAAAAATCCTCGAATTGAAATTTTTACTCTTTATTATATCCCTCTAGAGATTGATTCTCTCTTAAAAAGGGTAAATACAAAATTCCTCCTTGGATTGATCAATTTCTCGACTTGGTTAGAATTTACTATAGAGATATTGGATTTATCTTTGTGTGAATTTATGATGAAGTACATCTCATCCTTCATTAGGTGGCATTAATTTCCTCTCCTCATGAACGTATCATCCCCCATGTACATGTAGAGACTTACAAACACTACACCATACACATCATGGTATTACGTCAATCTCCTCTTCATCAATATAGCTTCCACTTATAACAAATTTGATCTTACATTACTTAATGAACCCAATATTAGCATCTTAGTTTACATATCCTAATGGATACGGGTGAGGATGGCCATGAATTCCCAATCCAAATTTGCTAACTAGATATTTTTCTATGAGCTATGCTCATGAATCAAAATCAAACAGGGAATACACTTTTTTCTTCTTATCCTATATCTTAATATAGAAGAGATTATAGTCTCCTTCTCTTCTTGGGATGGATACTACTTAGATTCACCTCCTTCTGCATTGTAGAGTAGACAATATTTCCATCTACATTTTAAATACTCTCTACATGGTTGTGCGAATCGAAGGCTATCATGTTCTTTTTGGCATCCTTACAATTTTTTTGATTTAGCTCAGGATGTATCTTCCAACACTTAGCTTCGATGCAACTATTGATATTGCAATGGTTGTTTGGATTATTGCACAGATGTGTAGTGGTTGTTGTTTCTAATGCTTTAATTTCCACTTATTTTCCCCATCATTGGAAGGATCTTGGTGGTATTTCCTGGGGTAATTCATTTGGAGAGGTCTCCATTTTGGGTAAATTTTGTTGTCATATAAACTTTAAATTTCCAAGTCAACTCTCACTAATGCATTTGGTATGAATATGGCACAAGATTATTTTGGAAGGTTTACAATCATTATAATTAATTTAGGAGTGTTTTATAATTTAAGATATCAACCAAAATATCTAGTAAAAGTAGAAATGTGTTGATTTTCATTTGGACAGGACAAGTGAATCCAAAAGACTCTCAACGTATGTTGTGGCCTTGATTTAAAAGGGATCATGGTTTTCAATCAACTATACTATGTTTGGAAATAAAGTAGGATATGCAATGATAAACACATCAAGGTGGCGTTGTAGGCTATAATAAATGTAGAGAGTCATCATGATACTAATGATAGTTGCAAATCTAATCATATGTTATTTAGGGTATGATAGATCAAACTTAAGAAAATATTAAATAATTCCAAAACAAATAGAGAAAAATGAAAACAAAGCAATGTTATTATGTTCTTGAAACTATTTTATAAAATTATATTCCAAAAACAAATTCCAATATTGAATGAGTGATTAAACAATTGATCTATATCATTCTATCCATGTATATTATAGATTTATACAAGGAATCAATGGTTAAACAATCATCTAATGTGGTTTAAATTATTTGAACTTGGGTTAAACATGTTGATCTAATTAGGATGAATATTCTAGGTTACCCTTCGTGTATACCCTCTTGATTATGATGTTTCAACAATTGTAGCATTGAGGTGGATCGGGTTGTTGACTACTCTAATACAAATAAAATCAAGCATAGAGGTTTTGTATGTTGTTGCAGAGAAAAACATTATTGTTGATTTGTGAAGTTATTTTTCTACATGAATTAATACTCCTCTCTCAAGTAGAAACAATTTCATTGCACTATGAGTGGAATTATTGCCCCTCACTATATTAGGAGTGGATTAAAGTGTTGGTACAAGAAATGAGGAAAATTTTGGTGCACTTGTTCATGTATGAAGTACCTATCATGTGCAAGGGATGTCATTCTTTAACAATCTAGAATATTTGGCTAGCCTTCTTATTTTGGGTGCATCACATTGTTTGGTCAAGGATCTCAGTTATATTCTATGGGTATTCTAAACTTAGGATGTATATCGACTAGAATTTCAAGTCATGTAAGGATTTGATTGATTATTAGAGGACTTTAAGGCCTTATAAAATCAACATTATTAGATGCATTCCATGTGATAGATCAAGTTTGAAGGTATTTACACCATATTGCTCAATGATGGTTTACAAAGCGTATTGTAGCGGAATAAGCTTACAGTGTGGGTTTTAAGCTTACAAAGCGTATTGTAGAGGAAAAACCATGGAAATACCGTTAAATATTACCTTGAAAATATGTAAGATTTTTAAAGGGAAAATATAAGAACTTCGACCAAAATTTGTAAACAACTACAGAGAGAAGTAGATTCTTACATGAATAATTTTGGAAAGAAAATCAATGTCTCGCCAATAAAATCACCGAGTTAAAACCAAAAAAAAATTACAAGGAGGAAAAGGAAACCCTCGTAATAGAAATTTAAGAACTTAAATTTTTTCGCAAAAATGAGTTTGAAAATATTAGTAAAAAACTTATCAACCGAGGATGATAAAATTTCTCATTCAAGAAACCATAAAAAAACTCTACTTACAAAGATGAAAAACATAAATAATGAGAAGAAGATACAACAAGAGTATCATAATCTTGAAAGGGAATTATTAAAAAAGGATGAAAAAAGATCCCTCTTAAAGAACCTTAATAAGAGATTGTTAGAACAAATAAAAATCTTCAGAGAAGAGAAGTAGAAAAAAATTAGAGACCAATTGCAAAGTTGACAAATCAAGCACGTCAATCCAGTTTGACAAAGATTCACAAGAGAGGAAGGATACTAAGGAAAAAATTAACAATATCTTATTAATTGAAGGGAGGGAGATTAATCATTTGAAGAACCATAGTCAACTTTTGCTTATAAAAATAAATAAAAAACTAAAATGAATATATATANCAAATTCTGAGTGTCACTATAGAAGAAGTTTTATTAGTGAAGGCACATCTAGAATTTTAATTGAATCAACAAATCAACGTGTCAACATCAATAGATTTAGTGAGAATCTATGTTCCATCACTTACTACTAATAAAGACATCATCAAACCAGTCAAGAAAAGAATGTAAAATATCAACATGTCAACTCAAATACATCATGGAAAGTTTAAACCAAAGTTTATGAAGGATCAATGTATCAGGATATTACAACATCTCCCTAATTACAAAAAATGGAGCACACAAGAATCAACTTACCAATGCCATCATTGTTCTTACATATCGAAGCATCTAAGGACTGGTACAACTCAAAGACAACAACAAATAAGATTGCATCTAGAATTTTATCATCGGGAATTTCCAAATATAATCCATCTATGATGGATTGATCCTTTTCGATGCAACACTATTGTTCAAGAATTTGAACCCCATATCGGATCATGTCCTCAACTTTATCTAATCAATGTTACATACAAACACAATTTTCATTATATCAGTAGAAGTCTCCTTAACCATGATTTTAGGACAAAGCATTTTTAAGGGGGGAATACTTGTAATATATGTTATAGCCTAAAATGACACATCACCGACTGTGACAACTCTCACATGTTTTTGTCACATGTCAACACTTCCATGCTGACCCTTCATGAAAATTCATTGTCAAACACTAAAAAAACACCTTCATTGGAGGAGACATGTATTGAGTTTTGTAACTATGTTTAACCTCTTCTTTGAACCATCAGAAAGATATCTGAACATGGAAAAACTTTTTAGAAGACATCAATCCCTGAAAATGTATGGAAATACCTTAAAAAAGAGATTTTTTGACCTACTAGCGAGTTTTCTTAAGCAAACCTACTAGTTTCCCTTGGCAATCGCGACTATGCTTCATAAAACTGGTGCGTTTTCCCTAAATTATCCAAAAATATATAAAATTATGGAATTTATCGAATTAGGGGTTGTTTCGGTGGTTTTGGAACTGATCCCGCAGTTGTAATTGATCCTTATTCGACCCTAACTCTTCAGTAACGTATATAAGTGAGGGAGAGGGGTCCATGAAGGGGGAATTAACCTTTTCACTATTATGCTTATGGGATTGGGACTCTCATCCCCCCTACCATTTCCCTAGATGCCATCTTCCCATGTTGCAGAGCTTGGAGGCTGAGATCCTTGGAGAAGAGAAGCAGGAGATCCATATCAAGGTTTACTGAGGTGCCTAGCTTGAGGAAAAGGTAAAATTTGTACTTATTCCACTTGATAATAAAGATGTGATGTTCTTCCCTTTCCAAATCATTGTCTAATGTATGCTATAGCTTTGTTTATGATCAGATGTTAATGCTAATAAGATTAGGGTTTCACGATATTTTGATTATCATTGTTTTACATATAGTCAAATTGGTTTGAGAAAGGTTTAAATTTGTTTTCCATGTCTCTTGGATTGAGGAGCAGGAGAAGGGATAAAGTAAATATTGGATCAAACTTCAGTGAATCAGGTATAAGCCTTTCTTATGTATAAATATTGTTTATGTTTTCTTGCAGAACTTTAAACATCTGTCTTTACAACCCTAGTATGTTAGTGGCCTCTTAACCCCCAGCCATAGGAACACTTTCCTCCACAACAGAACTGGCAACTCCACTGGGGACCCTTGTATATTTTGGGGTTTCCTTTCCTTTCTACCAATGTATTTAAGGTTTCAGGTCCTTCTTGCAACTTAGGAGTAACCCTTAAGCCTGTTAGGACACCTCCCCTTCTTGTTTAGGGTTGTTTTTTACCATTTCTGAGCTTTCTGTCACCCAATAACAGTTGTTTCACTGCACAGGTGCAAGTTCTTGATGCACTCATGACTTCCATCAAGGGAACCTACGAGTCACTCGTGACCTTGCCTAAGGAAACTCGTGAGTTCCCTAAAACAATGTTTTTTCATAATTTATGGGCCTGTTTAGGGTGTTTTAAGTTGTCTAAAGGGTCTTTATGGGTCCTCTATCTATGCATGACCCCTGGGAAAAAGTGTCTCCTCTTTATATAATTTTAAATTCCTTTTCAAGTCTTTAGGATTTTTTTGTTGATTTCCCCTTCACCTCCTTCTTTGTCTTGACCTTATTGGACAATGAGCTGAGCAACTATGCTAGCAAGTTTAGAGTGAACCTAGGAGCTTGTAGGCCTATGTTTGTTTCAGTATTGTTGTTTATTCTCTCTATTCCAAATTAGTTAGCTTGTTTACCTTTGCAATCCTCCCTTCTAAGTGAGGTTCTAACCAATTTTAGGTCACCCTAGGACCTATTTGTGGGGTATAGAGTAGAAGTATATTTACTTTGTTTGTATTAATTGCATGCATTAGTTTGTAGGTTGTTTTTTATTTCACATTTATAAAGAAAAAAGTAAAAAGAACTAGTATCTTGCTTTATGTACATTTAGGCTAGGGTTTAGTCTTAGGTGCATTGCATGTCATTTTTTTTTTGAAAATATAAAAAGAATTTTTTCTTTGATGGCCTTCATCTTTTAGTTTTGAAAAGAAAAGAGAAATAGAAGTTTGCATTTGCATTTTGATTTCTCTTTTGTTCAGTCATCTTGTTTCTGCATTCGAGTCGAAACACCATTGGTTTCACCTCCGCCACCTTTTGAGTAATCAACAACCCCCTAAAAATCCTGTTTAATATCTAAAATATTTTAGTAACAGTTTCTTTCTAGGGACGACACACACTAGTCTAGGCTAGTGTTTTGGGTTAGGGACATATTTAACTACCCAAGACTTTAAACTCAAACATAGTGTTTTTTCTTTCAGTAAATCCAACTTCATAAAGAAAGACACAAGAAATTGTTGGAATATATTAAACCCACTCACAACTTAGCATAAAATAATTAATCATTATTTGATTAATTATTCACCCACTAGCTTAATTAGTTGGCATCCACTTGCACCTTTAAGTCAATACATGCCATCTATATCCTAGGAATGATTTATTTCTAATTCTGGGTTGATATTGACCACCTTTTGATGATCCATAATTAGTATATGGGACTTTACAGCAGATTCTGCTTTATTCTGCTTTTTCTGCTTTTCTATGGATAAGATAAAAGCTAGTCAACTAGGAAACTGGGAGCTTTTGTTTCCAACCCATCCTCCATTATTTTTTCTCCATTTTCTAGGATTAGCATGTTTTTTCCATCTCCTTGACAACTCACTCATGCTTTTTCCAGCTCGTGAGGTCCTTGATAGATTTGGGAAGTGCTTTAGCCACCTATGGGGGATTGCTATATTTTGGTAAGTCAACCTTTTTGAGCTTTATGAGTTGTTTCCATACAATTCAGTTTTCCTATGAGGGATGTACTATTTTTGTACACTATTATTCATCATTATTCAATGGAAGGATACACACCAATATTCATCTCTTCATTCATGTGATTCAATCTCTTTTATTCTCTCTATTTTTCCTGTGTATGCTTGTGAGAATTCTTATTAGAAAGATCTATTTCCTGTGCTTCTTCTTAGCATCATTGCTCATAGCATTGATCTATTATTTATACATGGTATAAAATCTATAGGGAGCACAACCTTTCCATCTTCTACAGCAGCAAGGTTGATCAAGTTCTACAGAGTTGAGGAGCGCATCCAGTCTCCTATCCCTCTCTGAAGAAGAGCTTGTCTAGCTTACAAGATTTTCTCCTAGTTTGTTTTGCAGGTTGCAGAGAGTATCTCCTAGAGCATATAAACAACTTCAATATGGATTCAAAAGTTCCTATACTATCTCCTTTAAACTATGCTGATTGGAAGCCAAAGATGAGTGCATACTTGAAGAGACAATGTCTCTTTGATGTCTCCATTGGTGCATTGAGTGAACCTGAGTCTTATGAATAGAAGATTGATTGGATAAATAATTGTGATAGAGCTTATGGAATTATGTGTTTGGGAATGTCTCCAAATATATATCATCTCATAGATTCTGCTGAATTTCCATTTTGAGCTTTGGAAAATTTTGGACAAAGCTTTTGGTTTGCAGGAAATTGAAGATGAAGCATGGAGCGAACCTAGCATCTCCTCTTGTTCTCTCTCTCAAGATTTATTGGCCTCTAAATTCTATGATGAAGTTGATCATGATGAATAATGTTCTCATACAGTTCATGTTGCTGCTGCCCTCTTTCATTTGAATGCTTCCTCCTTCAATGAAGAAGCAAATATTGAAGAGCCATCTTTTTCTGTGTCTCTTGAAGGTGATTTTTCTTATTGTGATACTATTGATGAAAAAGAAGTAACATATGGAGCTGCTGCTGATATTGATTATGATCCTTTAACCCATTCATTGTTCTCTAAATCTCCTATCTTAGATCCTGATATCTATGTGCTAGATTCTTCACACCTTTTGCATACCTCTCTCATTGATGGTGCGCAACCCAATGACTTCCAAGATGTTTGCTTAGCCACATCAAGCCTTCTTTGTGTCATACCACTTACCTTACTTGATCTCATGTGCTTCATCATATCCTCCTTTGTTCTTAGCATCAATACTCAGAGCCTTCTTTAAGATTTTGAACATCTCCTTATTTCCTCCTTTCATACAGAGGATCCATTACCAGTGTATTCCCATGAGTCTATTGATATGATTATATGTGATCCTTTGGATTATGATTTAGAAGCATATTTGCAGGTTGATACACATATAATACCATCTACCATACCTCTGAATAATCCAAATACTATACAAATCCCAAGCTCACTAGTTGATTCCTCATTGGTCTCTTATGCAGTGATATTTATCTTACATGATTTGAAGTCTTTCCTAACTTTCAGTGGCTGGTTATCCATGAACTTAGTCATATATGGACTAATATTAGACATGTTTGGATATTTTCTAAACACTTATGGTTCAGATATTATGCCCATCCATCATTCATATTTTTACACCTATGATTTTTCCCCAGTTGCTCATAATTTTCCTAGTCTAGCCCTATATCTTCATGGAGCCATTGAAGCCTTTGTCCTTGCTGTTCCATATGTTAGTATTTCTGACATATCAGAGTTTTATCGGCCTCATATCAGATCTATACATGTGCTACATCAGATTGGAAGATTGACATGTGATTCACATCACAATTTTGCAGCTATTCAGGGAAGTGGGTGTGAAATAAATTGCCTCATTTTTTGTACTCTTTGGAAAGGAGTATGCACACATCTCTTTTCCATTTCAGATTATGTTTACAGATTAGAGTTTGACAGTAAAAAGAAGCATTCATATAATTCTCCTACTTCATCAGTTGATGAGATACAAGGAGTCTCTCCTCTTCCTTCTTGCAGGTTCTACACTCAAGCACATGATCATGGAGTTCATAATTTCTTCAGCAAGTCCTTCATCCAGAAGCAGTTCAGTTAGCTCATTAAATTGAAGATGAAGATATGTTGAAGAAATATTTCAAATTTTGTGCCTTGTCCTATCTTGAGGGAGGATTTTTCCCATGTTGTTTTGCCTCTTTCCTCACTTTTCTGGACATAATAATTGTTAAAGGGTGACCAGAGCCTTGTTGCTGGGCCCTATATGCATATATATGCATCTATATTTTTTTGTCATACCATCATAAATTCAGACTTATAGGGGGGTGTTGGAATATATTAAACCCACTCACAACTTAGGATAAAATAATTAATCATTATTTGATTAATTATTCACCCACTAGCTTAATTAGTTGGCATCCACTTGCACCTTAAAGTCAATACATGCCATCTATATCCTAGGAATGATTTATTTCTAATTTTGGGTTGATATTGAACAACTTTTGACCATCCAGAATTAGTATACAGGAATTTACAACAGATTCTGCTATATTCTGCTTTTCTATGGATAAGATAAAAGCTAGTCAACTAGGAAACTAGGAGCTTTTGTTTCCAACCCATCCTCCATTAGTTTTTCTCCATTTTCTAGGATTAGCATATTTTTTCCATCTCCTTGACAACTCACTCATGCTTTTTCCAACTCATGAGGTCCTTGATAGATTTGGGAAGTGCTTTAGCCACCTATGGGGGTTTTCTATATTTTGGTAAGCCAACCTTTTTGAGCTTTATGAGTTGTTTCCATACAATTCGATTTTTCTATGAGGGATGTACTATTTATGTACACTATTATTCATCATTATTCAATGGAAGGATACACACCAATATTCATCTCTTCATTCATGTGATTCAGTCTCTTTTATTCTCTTTGTTTTTCCTGTGTATGCTTGTGAGAATTCTTAGTAGCAAGATCTATTTCCTGTGCTTCTTCTTAGCATCATTGCTCATAGCATTGATCTATTATTTCTACAGAAATATCCTCTAGCACAGGAGTCAATCATGAGGTCATGCGATACTAACCTGTGGAGATACCCCTCCTATACTCGGTAGAGCATACACCATATTTGTTACATGTTTGGGGACTTAGTACCTCCTTCTGACCCTGTGTATTACCTGGTATTGTTTGAATTTTGGGATTAACTACCATACCCATGTGCATCAGCTGGACTAACAACTGTTCCACCAGACTTATTTTTGTGATGTTGGTAGCCTCAGTATTTGTACTTCTAGGACTCTACACAGGTGACGGTGGAAGTATATTTACACTGTACCTAGGGAAGGCGTGAGAGGAAACCCTGTGCGATAATTTGGGAGGGTGGTTGGTGATTCAACTACTTGCACCCATAAATTTTGTAATGAGACCCAGGGTAATTGTCCTTCTCCCTTCACTGGTTAGTTCTGGGCCCTCATCATCCCATACTATCCTTTGGAAGGTATCATTTTGTGCTTGGTTTGATACTTAGATTTTTTTTGCTAGTGTTGTGCTCTTTGTTCTATTGGTTACCAGTGTACCTCAGTTTTTTGTTAAGTCAAAATCTATGTCTTATACCCTTAAGGACACCATCTAGGAGAACCCATTTCTAGGGGATCCTTGTGCTTTTCCTTTCACTGGGAATGTTGGTGTTCCTTTGATGGCCACTTTAAATATGCCTGGATTCACCCTAGGGATACTAGTTTGGTTGTTTTCCACTCTGACTATCCTGAATGCTCTTGATTATTCACAAGAAAGCACCTTATATTAAGGGCATAAAAACAATGTCTCCCTTTTGCATGTAGCAACCTCTCCTCTTCCTTCTACCTCATGCGATGAAAGTTCTGATACTAGTAACCTGTAGTCTAAAAGGAATAGAAAGATGAATAATAGGAAGAAGACACGAAAGAAAGGGGGAAGTCTCCCAGACTCTGCAAGTCATGTTGGGGGTACCCATCCAACCTATAGAAGTCATGTTGAACCTATTCACCCAGCCTTTGGAATTCATGCCAAGGTCACCCATCCAACCTCTGCAGGTCATGTTGGACCTAACCACCCAATATTTGAAATTCATGCTGGGGGTATCCACCCAGCCTTTGGAAGTCATGTTGGGGGCATCCACCCAACCTCTAGAATTCATACTGGGGGCACACACTCAACCTATGTGAGTCATTTTGATAATACTGGAAAAAATAACCGTTCAAAATGAAAGCCCAAGTTCCCCTGTAATATTTGCAAAGTAGATCACCTTACTCACCATTTCCCTGCCATTACAAAAGTACAAAGATTATGGTTCCAAGGACATCTTGTTTCTAAACATCCTGTAGTTTCTCAATAGCCTATTCAACCTTTGGTTGATCGAGTGGTTGAACCAATGTGATCTTTGGTTCACCCCACTCTCCCTTCAAAGAGTGACCTTTACAAGTGATTGAACCAATGTTATTGTTGGTCAATCCAAACCTTCCTTCAAAGAGTGAAATTCATCAAGTGGTTGAATCAATGCCTTCTTCGATCAATCCCACTCTTCCTTCGAAGAGCGAAGTTTCTTCTAGTCACATTTTATTCACTGCTACTTCAAAACTTTATGAATAAGGGGGCACTAACTTCGTTTCGAATGAACCCCCACTAAGTTCTCAGATTGATTCCTTTGATTGGGATAACCTAGATAATCCACCCCTTCCTTCAGTTCCACTTTTCTAGATAAAGGTTCAAGTTGAAAAGTACACAATTTCTCATTGTATTATAGATAAAGAAGCCTCTATTAGTATATTATCTGCACATGCTTGGAGAGGCATGGGATCTCCTAGCCTTATGTCAACTGATGATCAGTTGTTGGCTCTTGATAGAAGAACTAGTCAAGATATGGGAATTATTTCTCAAGTACCTGTTACTTTGAGTGGGAATATTGTTTTAGTTGATTTCATGGTTATTGAGGACCCCGTGGACTTTAATATGCTCCTTGGGTGTGATTATGTATATGATATGAAATTTTTGGTGTCTACACTATTTCGTGTGATGTATTTCCCTCATAATGAAAGCATTGTCACTGTCAATCAACTGTCATTTCTTGATCCTCCTCCTCACCCTACTATAGAGAAAGTATTTCCTTTATTGATTCCCAGTGTTTCAGTAGACACGCCCTTGCCACAGGTGAATTATGTGGCCTCATACCCTTTTTGTTCAATTTCTACTTAGAAGAAGCCTCTGGATTCACTAGCATTTTTTATTCCAAAATCCGACAGCATAGATGTCTGGTTTTCGACATCATGTTGTCGACCATCCAACAATCATCTTGGTTTTTAAAAGTCGGTTGTACTTCAGCGGATATCCGACTGTAAAATGAACACGTCGAATATCCGACTTAGCTAGGTCAGATATCCGATAACTCCTCTTTTAATGTTTTTTTTGAATATCGGACAAATCTCACTGTATATGAGGTCGTAAATCCAAAAAAATTCAATTTATAGTAGGTTTGATTCTTTGTAAGGATCTGTGAAATATCCGACGGGTTTTGCATTGTAGGAAGTTAGATATCTGATGCCTTTAGTCGCTGGTGGTATAGCGACGATGTCATATTCTTTGGAAGTGGTCGTCAGATATCCGACAACTTTCATTAGAGTAAATTTGAGGTCTAAAATGGGCCTCCTAAGGAAAATAATAAAATAATAGTTAAAATAATAAAATAATAATTATTAATTTTGGAGGAAGAATGAAAAAAACTACTTTTTTTGTTCGTATTTTCAACATATCTCCCTGTGTTTTTACTCAAATTCTAAGTGAGAGAGCTCGTTGGATGCGGAATTTAATTTCGCATCCAACGCATACCCACATTGCATACTTTTTATGGACCCCACTACCCCAAAAACAAGAAATACCCAAAAAAATGTGATGATGATGTCATCATCACATTTTTTCAGGTATTTCTTGTTTTTGGGGTAGCGGTGTCCATAAAATGTATGCAGTGTGGGTACTCGTTGGATGCAGAATTAAATTCTACATCCAATGATCTCTCTTGCTCAGAATTTGAGTAAAAACAGAGGGAGACATGTCGAAAATACGAACAAAAAAAGTAGTTTTCTTTTATGAAAAATATGTCAATTCAACCATTATGGTTGACTCATTTTATTGAAATTCTATTGGTTCTTGAATTCCAACTCACAAAATTTATTGTTGGCGCGTTTTCTTATAAGGCCCATTTTAGCCCCCAAATTTCCTCTAATAAGTCGTCGGTGGTATGGCGATGGCATCAGATACTTTGGAAGTGGCCATCGAATATTTGACAACTTTAGTCGTTGGTGGTATGGCGAGGGCGTTAGATTCTACGGAAGTGGTCGTCAGATATCCGATGGATTTGTGGAATTTATAAAAAAATACAGATATCCTGTGACATGAAAAAATTCACCTAAGCTACAAAAATATGATATAATATAGAGATGGATATCATGTTGAAGAGTGGGTCCTCCTAGTACTTAGGTTCTCAAAATAAGTACATGTGTTCATGGGATGTGATCGTGTCACTTGCTATGTTTGATAATAATACCTATAAGACGTTGAAAGTCACTATTTTGTAGGTTATGTGATACATTTATTTCATTGCTATGCCATGTAGGATTTACAACAAGTCATAAATATTGTAAACATTCAACACATGTTAAGGAAAATATTCTACAAACATGTAGTAAGCTTGATTAAGTAAAATATATTTTAGGAAATCTGTCTCAAGATTTACCCAACATCTGTAATTGCATGGAAGAGGTTATTAATCCCAAAGGGGTTTGTGGAAAAGTTTGCGTTGTGAAGGTATATCTTCTAGAACTCCAACCTCTAATATCTAAAACATGTTTTCATACAAATAAGAACTTAAAATTCTATCCAAGAGATCTAAATAAAATATGAACTATCATGTACATAGAATTATGCAATAATGGTGAATGTTTTTTCGTATGTTTTAGTATAGACTCAATCTTATTTGGTGTAGATAAAAATCCATCTATACAAAAAGGAGTATGGTGCATAAAGTAGTCAAATGGATGCTAATATAACGAATTAGAGTGAGAAGTCGATGAGGGTAATTCACAAAGTTGCATAATAATATTATCCACAAATCATAGTATATAGGTAACAAGTTAATAATGATATCCTAGTAGCTATTAGTCAATATCAACTATACCCATATCAATACTCAATTTATGCCAATGGTGACACCAATTGAACAATCAACATTTACACATAGATACAAGACAAATGAAGTGCATGCATTCTGGAGGGATAAGCCTTTTCCAACACTAAATAAATTATAATGAGAAAAATGAAATCCCTGATGATATATTGTCTACTAATTAGCATGTTTATATTATAAACTCTAAAGATTTTTTAGTATAAATATGTGAAAAGAGAATCTCAACATCAATGTTCAGAAGTAGATGTTTCTTTGTGAAAATTAAGGCCTTACTTCACACCTTCATGTAAATATGTCCCTCTATTCTTCTTGGAATAAGATAAATCTGCATGGACTTTCAATTTAGTAATTTATGGCATTCAAAAAACAAATTACAAGTGCAAGGAATATTTGTGGAATGCAAATCGATATAAAGTGAAGGCAGGTTTTCAAAGCGGGATCTGGAAAAGAAAACAACAAGTGTGAGTTTTTCCTTTAGTGGAACATCAAATATATTCAAATTTTAGGTAGACCAATACTACTAAATTTATTTTTGGAATTTTCTTTCTGAGTTTCAAATGGAATGGGCTTACTAATGTAATCTTAGATTTAGGTCACATGTAGCAATAATATAGATATAATGATAAGGTACATGATAGTTGACCCTAAGTTGTACTAAAAAAAATTCCAATGTTTTCCAAAGGGATGATTATTCACACTTTTTTTTGCCTCTCCTATATTCACCATGTAAGCTCCCTTGTTTTCATCTAGTTTTCTAACTAATAAATTCCCACCACAAGTGTATTGTTGATATTTATTCATTACACAATTCAAGAGTTTTTATTATATTGGCAAATATTGTTTGACATATGAGCTATGTCAAGGCCATTTTTATGTGAATTATGGAAATATTAAGCTTAATTCATTCAAATTTCAAGTAAACTTAGTCTTCTATCTGTTAATTTATTTACTTATAATTTATTTTGTATTACAAGCCACTTTTAAGGGACTATTGAACAACAAAACCATTTGTATCAGATCCCGAACATCTTGTAGTTAAATTATTTGGTGTCTTAGAAATCATATTTATGGGGTTGTCCATTCTTGGATGAACTAACCACTATATGGATATCTTGGGAAAGAGAGTGTCTATATCCTATCCATGTCTGGTGTGTTTCTAGTTGGAAAATCCTCTTAGATATTCTAGAACATCTCCAATAAACTTATGCACTCCAACTGTATGATGCATTTTGGTAATGTTGATCTTGCATGGCCTAAAGTTTGACTACACTTTACAAGTCTAATAGAATGGGTCATGAACTGATAAAAAATTAAAGGTAACAAATGCACATACCATTTCCAACCTGAAGGTCTTGACAAAAAATAGCTTGACCAGTGCTTACAATTTCTCCTTCTTGCAAATATGCAACAAAGCATGAATTACAACTCAATTTTTTTTAACATGGAATTTACCCATGTTGATAATTTAGAGAAACATTGCGAGAGACAGAATGCATATATATGAATGGTCAAAACAATTCAACAATATGGAAATAAGAAAGAATGATTAAGGGAAAAAATTAGTTAAAATGTTGCAGAGATGAATAATGAGAGTCTAAGGTTGATCACCAAAATGAAAATTGAAGAAGGATGAAATCCCATCAAACATGATGATACCCCAGGTATGAAAAGGAGATTTCTCTATATAGTCTTCAGAGGTTATCCATTCATAATGGTTGTAGGAAACTGCCAGCCAACTGTGTGACCTTATTCTACTCAAATTTAAAAATAATAAAAAACTCGGACTCTGATTACCATGCAAGTCATAACTTAAAACAAAACATGCTAAATGAAAAACTCAATAAAGTTAGCAATGTAAGCCTCTATAAGTGGATTCGTCAA
>LPNX010003279.1:0-17937 GCA_001517045.1 Pseudotsuga menziesii
ATATATATATATATATGTATATTTGTTTTTCATTTTTTTAGTTATAGAATATAGAAAACTAAAAATCCTTTTGAAGAGGAAGGTTTAATGCAATGTAACATGATTTTGTTTTGTAATTTGCAATGTTTGTTTCTATACATGAATGAATGGTATTGAAAAACAACTAAAAAATTTCAAAGATTTTTTTATTGGATAGGTATGATTGTTAATATTTACAAAAACAATGGTTATGATAATCAAATCTAAAAAAATCACTTGTGTTAATTTGATGTATGGAAATAACAATTTGGAAGAATTGTATGCATACAAATATCTTAAAATTGGTCTTCGTTACTAACTTAACTAGAACTATAGCATTGAGAAAATGATAAATGGAGGTTGGAAATATTGTTATGGACTTGAAAATAGTTGTAAATTAGTATACCTTTAGCTATGGGATAACAATAAATTCCTCTTTGAGACTCTTTTCACTCATCTTATCTTAGACGGTTATGAAGTTTGGGGATGTGGCATCTTTAGAGAATGCTTGAGAAAGATAGAGAAAATACAAATGATTTGATAACTTAAAATCTCAAAATTCAAGGCAATACACCCTATCATATCCTCCTCATACAAGTTTTTATCTCCCCCATTGAGAACATGGCTATGACTCGGTAACTAATTTATAAGAGCATGGTAAAAACCATGGAAGACAAGAGGCTTCCTAAGATTCCTTCAAGCTCTAATCAAAACCACCTTCAACTCAATCAATGTAGGCATAAATATGTCAAATATTAGCTAAATCATCGAGGAATCAAGGAATAGATCACTCTACATAATAATTATAATATTGAAAATATTTTCTTAAATATAAACCTAAACATAAATTTTGGTGTGATAACGAATTAAAGGATAAGAAAAAATTATGATACTATTAGGACGTGATCAACCATAATCTTGAAAATCAAAATTATGTCTCTATTTTAACTAGCATAAAGAATAAAACCAATATTGGTGTTAAACTAAGAACAACTCTTGTTATCTCGATACTAAAACAAGACATCAAAGAACTTCTAAAATGGCATGGGTTGAAAATTTCTCATCATTGTGACACTAAGATGTTTGAAGATGAAAACTACTTTTTTTTTCATACACTAATATTAGATCACAATTTCAAAATATTTGTAACAATATCGACCTTCCTAACTTTTAGCTTATTAAAGTATGGGCATCTATGCATTATCTTGTTAAGTATTTCAACCATAAAAATAAAATCATAAAGAAAACCAAAGTTGATATTAGTGGATGTAACAACTTTTGAAAGAATCATGTTGTAGTGTTTCATATGGGGCATCACCCTACACTTCTATATTCAGAAAACTTGTAGACAAATATATTATTATTCTTGGTCCATTTATGACCAAAAAACTGATAATTCAAACAAACAATAGGGATCAAGGTCTAAAGTATGGATAGTTCTTACTAGAACAATATTTTATAATAAAGTTATATGTGAGTTATGTGAACCCGTAATGAGAGATTAACTTAAGTAAATATTAAGATACTAGTTGGAAACATGAAAAAACCATTTGAATATTATCCACTTGAAACACCAAAGGCAAATATAGGTAGCCAAGTAACAATGCAAGCCATCAAACTCACCTTCAAGTGTGTGTTACTGTGTGTTACTATTCACTTGAACAATAATGTAACCATAGTAGTTGTAAAGGAGTAAGTTATAACCCTTAAACTTAGCAATTTGTAGATCTTTGGTTCAATAGCTAAAAAAGCCTCTAATAAGTTGATTAACAATTGCTTTATTTATTTTATATGTGAGTTATAATGGACCCATAATGAGCTATTAACTTAAGTAAATATTAAGATACTAGTTGGAAACATGAAAAAACCATTTAAATATTATCCACTTGAAACACCAAAGGTAAAGATAGGTAGCCAAGTAACAGTGCAAGCCATCAAACTCACCTTCAAGTGTGTGTTTCTATTCATTTGAACAATAATGTAACCATAGTAGCTGTAAAGGAGTAAGTTCTTACCCTTAAACTTAGCAATTTGTAGATCTTTGGTTCAATAGCTAAACAAGCCTGTAATAAATTGATTAACAATTGTTTTGTGTATTTATTTTTTAATGGCCAAAAACTCAAACATGTAATATGATGATTATGGTGTTTTTATTGCTTAAAACCTTAGATCATTAAACTTAACACACCCTTTCCATTTCTTATAAACAATAAAAAGCAAAGAAAATAATGCATACAAATAACAATAATCATCTTTATGCATTACCAAAAATTGTATATTATCCTTGATACCTAGCTCCTTTACATACACGTGTAATTCTTTCTAAATTATTATTGAATATTTTGATATTTATTTTTTTATTTAATTTTAAATATTTAAAAATTGTAAAAACAAGGAATGAACTAAAATAATGGTATATCAACTTCCACAATTAATAAACCAAAATAAATGATTTAGTCAATATGATCTAGGCTAGTTACGTATTATTGTTGGAATTTGGGTCAAATCTTAATAATGTAGACACACATAGTTTTATTGGAAAATAAAAATGTTTATATATATATATATAACCATGTTATTTAATTATAATTACTGGTAAATATTAATACGACTATGGTTGCGTCAAATCTTAATAATTTCAAGAATATAGTTTTATTGAAGAAGATAGAATGTTGTTTTTATGATATATATAATATCGTGTTATTTAATTAGTGGTGAATATTAATATGGGTAAAAAGAGGTGAATGTCAATCATCAACAAGTTAAAGATTATAAATAAGTTATATTATAGTTGTAATAATATGTTGTCTATGTTTCAACTCCTTATTCTCACCATGTTATTCATGCATTAACTACGAGTGATTATTAATTACTTGTGATATTAATTACCACTGAATATTAATTACTTGTGAATATTAATACGGGTTAAAAGAAAAAGATGAATATCAATAAGCAATAAGTTAAAGATCATGAATAAGTTATATTTTAGTTGTAATAATATGTTGTCTATGTTTCAACTACCTATTCTTACCATATTATTCATGTATTAATTACCAATTATCCATACATCAACTACATTTATATCATGTTAATCCATTAACCTTAATAATAACCTACCCTTCCTTTCAATATCATGAAAGAGCATTTAGTGCATCCAAACTAAATGAATCATTTCCAAAACTTAAGAAATCGGAACAATTTCAAAGTAACCTCAGTTCATTGACTTTCTTGTTAAAAAATAATAACTCGTTTACATATAATCTACGTGCTCGCTATTATGACGTAGCAGTTCCCATGCAGAACTCTTACATTCTTTAATGGTACTAAATAATTTTATTTAATTTAAATTGGAAATATTATTAAAAAAAACTTAACTATTAGTAGATAAATGTATGTAGCATGTAGTTATATATAGATAACTTATATTTGAATATGTTTAATATTTGGAATACTTTTTTTTTTCAAAATGTCTTATTTCATTTTTATAACTATCTTTTAACCATTTAATCTTTATCAAAGTGATTCCACAAAATATATAAATATATTAAGTTTAAAAATCTTTCAAACAAATAAAAAAATAAAAACAAGATCCAATGTTTAGTTTCAATACTCTGGCTCCTTATACTTAGGCTTCTTATACTTAATCTCCCTTTTTAACAAATATAATTAAAAAAAATAACTATTAAAAATACATCTTTAATATAGTGAGCCATTAAGCCCTTATTATAGATGATATGTGCAAAAATACATATGGCAATTGCTTAACAATATTAGGAGGTGGCATGTTAACAATGGCAGCCACTTTTGTTGGATCCACTATAACTCCCTCTATGCAGACAATATGTCTGAGTCTCCCTTTCGATCATGAAGCTACTAACCAAGGAGCGAAGCTACTACCATTTACGGTGACTGGTTAAAATGACATTGTAATGTTAAACCAAAAAAAATAATTATTAATATTTGGAAAGTTATCAAGGACAAATACATCTTTAATCCAATGGGCGATTTTGGTTTTGAGGACGGTCTTACCCGCTAAAATCATTAAAATCTGGTTCATGAGATTTTATTATTATTTATCCGCTCGATAGTTGGATATACACAAGGGTTTACATAGTTTAGTTGAAAGGATTTATTAAAACTATAATTATCAATATTAAAAATTTGAGTAATCAAAATGTAACAAATATAAATCATTGGTAAAATGTTCCATTTGATAGAATAATAATAACGCCCTTGCATTTATAAAGAAAGATCAGGTACACAGAAAAAGGAGATCAGCATTAATATATTTTGTTCTCAACAAAACGAGTGTGAGAAAGCCTAGTTCTCTTCCAATCGAAAGAGCTGAAAGAAGTTGAAAAAGAAAGATAATATGCTGCATCATATTTATGTAATGATTTTTGAAATAACAAGGGAGGTATCCTAGGCATTTTCATAGCTCCTACTTTGGCAAAGCTGTCTGCATTTTCATTACCTCAGACTCTCGAGTGCTCTTTCACCTTGTGCATATGCACCTCTGTCAACCAATCCTTCTTTTTTATTTCCTTTATTATTTTCTCAACAAAATATTTAACATTGTAGTCACCTGGTAATGGGTTATAGCCATTTAAAAGGACTTGTAACTGTGTCTAAGCATCCTCATTATCAGAGAAGATGTCCACCCAGCGCACTTTATGATTCTTCTTTACATAAATGACAGATTCCAAGATGGATTTCAATTCGAGTACTAAAATATTGTTGTTGTGTACTGCATAGATGCTTATTTTTAGTCCTTCGGAATAAACCCCACACCCTCCTTGGTTTGTGTTCGCATTCAAACTGCCATCTGTGTATATGCTGTTAGGATCATTTTTACTTACATAGTTACAGGTGTTTTTGAAAATTTTTGACCCATATTTCAAGAGTTCTTTACCTTTAAAAATATAAAGAAAACCCATTTAAGCCACTATGTTTATACAATAGCCTTCTATCTACTACTTCTTATGCTTGTATTCCTGCGCCAACCTGATCATCTAAGGCGGGAATCTATTATCATAACTTAGTACACTTGGAAAAATGTGGCTAGCTGTATCCACTACCTGATATCCACCAGAAGAGGATTGTACTAAACCACCCTCACTTCAAGTCTCTATCTATTAGGTGCTTTCTTTCAAGCCAATCTCATCCCAAACTGCAGGTTCTCTATACCCTTCGAATGCCTCAGTCTGGCATAAGAAAAAAACCTTTTGCTATTTATTTCCAATCAGATGGTTCTCTCTATATTGGTGTTGTGTTTTTCTCACTTCACTTTGATGTACTTGTGTCGTCTTCTCCATTGCTTATTGAGGTAATCGTCCCTTGATATATGATCTGGACCTTCAAGTTCCGGGTACCCTTGGAGTCCTTATAGTCATTGGAACCGACAGTGGACACATCCCATAACTAATCTCAAGGTCCCATGCACAATCTTCACCTCAGCCACACAATGCCCTATTATGCTTCATCGCATCTTCTTGAATGGCCCACTTCATCGCATCTTCTTGAATGGCCCACTTCATCGCATCTTCTTCGGTTAACGTTGAATATGATCGATCGGTCAAATAGCGCCTTCTAATTAATGTGTGTTCCTTTGTTCTGCTATAATAGCGTTTACATGGTTGAAGCTTGTTCCCTATGAACCTCCAACACCACGAGCCGGCATGCTTCTCTGCGCCAACTTCGCAGGAGAACACCATTGAGCTCTCTTTTTTTAGGCATCAACTGTGGAAATGACTTATCAACAGTAGCCAGCGCAAGCAGAAAGAGAATGCATATTTAATCGCTAAGAGGAAAAAAATTGAGAAAATATTAAGTGGTAACACTATTTTCTCCATACTTGTTTTTGTTTCAAATTAATATTTATGCAGATAGGTAGTCAAATATTCAAACTAGGAAATAAAAACCCCATGTTGGATCTCCTTTTGTGCTTGTTCGGTGACGATCTTGTTCTCATTTTTGCACATTATGAGTCCAATGTTTGTTTATCTAACGAGTTGCTCCTACTATTCAAATGGCCAAATTATTTCGTTGCTTATTATTATTTGATATTGCTTAGTATATATGAAAATGAATTATTTTTCTTAATTGTAATCGTGATTTTACTAAAAGTATTTTTTTTGGTTATTATTTGTTAATGCTTTAAAAACTCTCATGACTTTTTGAACACATTACCTAATTGATTGTTTTTATGATGCTACACTATCAAATGGAAAGATGAAAAGCTTACTGGGAACTACATGGTTTCACTGCAATTTGTAGGCTAAGAGAGTCATTAGAGTACAACTAAATGTTTATTACTAAGTTCATTTAAATTTAACTAGTAGTTATCTAATAGTTATCCAATATAACTGTGATTAAAGTAGAAGTTAAGGTGATAGTTGTGGAATCATTGGAGTTAAGCTCATAGTTTTATCTTAACAAGAATTGATCGAAAATTAATTCAATTTCAATTTCATAAGATTTTAAGAAATATATTTCGATTTTGATTATGCCATTGGCAATAATAATAACCATGATAATGTCTTGTTCATGGAAATCACTAAAATCATTATAGTTAAATTAACCCGTCATGGTTTTGTGTTAAATTGTGTAAAAAACAAACACGAGGCGTCCATGGGTTAATTGATAATAATAATAATAATAATAATAATAATATTTCATTACTTCTTAAGGCACGTAAAGAACAAAATTAAAGTTTCAAAAAGACACTTCATAATTATACTAAGATGAAGACTATGACAACTATCATCTTTATCCATTGGAATTAGTTTACCGACTATGTTGTTACATTATGAGTAGAAGCATGGTTAAGCTTACGAGTAGACTAGTTAAAAAAAACAATTTTTTGTTATTTTACTTGAAATTAAAGAAAAAGTTACAATTTTTTAGAAAGTGTTTGCTATACATTTTTCACCATTCTTTAATAAAAACAAATAAGAAGAAATTGAAAGAAAACATTTTCTATAGTTGAGTTAACGTTATATAGTTTTTAGTTTGCGCAGAATTCTAGGTATCCTTTTCCTTTGATTGTTGCAGATGAGAAAACCTACCTCGAAACAAATAGCCATTCTCACGATCATTACTCCTTTCTCGGATCATATATTATGAATATCTTATTGCTATTCATATGTCCCAAACTCAATTAATCTTCTGGCTTATCGATCTCACTATTTCGGTATTAGTAATGAAAAAAGAGCGGCTATACTGCAATCTTTTCCCTATAAAAAGTTGTAGGATTATATACCTACTTACTGTGTCGGAATGCAGCATTGGACGAATGCCCCAAAGCATCAACAAGAAACCAGTACAATGCGCAAACCGAGACAGATTTAATGGATGGACAATTCTTCCCGTCATAAATTTTAACAAAAATTTTCATTACATTATAAAAATTATGATTTTATAATATTTTCATAAAAAATAAATTATGACGAATGCCAATTGATCAATACAATGTGACTAATGAGTCTTATGATTAAATGTGTTTTATGATAATAAGTAAGACATGCCATTAACACCTTGAGCTCATCCTTTCTTGTAAATGGTATCATATTTATAATACTAATTAATATAAAAATAACATATAATTGTGCCAACCTTTCTACATGAATAAGGATCAATGGTATACCCAATATTATACCATTACATATGGAAAAATATTAATTATCCATTCAAATATAAGTGTCGTTCGTATAAAAAACCAATCAATTTTTTAAGTATTTTATTTTTGTATATCTCGTAGCCTTAGTCTTTTACAATTTCATTGTGGCCATAAACGATCTTATGCTTATTCCATTATGCCATAAAGTTGAAGGTTTTCAAAAAATAATAATTAAAAAAAAAAATTTCTTCACCTCCATGATAATCTTTTATATTCAAACAAGCAGAAAAATAGGTTATATAACAACACTTACCCATGAATTTTAGCTCGTCTTCTAACAAGTTACTATGCATATCACCCAATAAAAACTAGGGATAATATTCTTAGAAGCTCTTCATAGTGATTTCTGTTGATGTATTTGTAACTTTAGAATGTATTCACTTGTATTTATTATATTGTATTTCATTGTACCTCGATGTTCCTCTGATTGAGATAGTCTTTAATATAATAAAGTCATGTAAAATCATTGAGGTTAACCCTCTTTTGTAAGTCAGGGCAATAGTCCCCACAATTGAGTTGAGGATAATTCTCCGTTGTAAGTCGGGGAAATAGTCCCCATAGTTGAGGGGTATTAGGGTTATTAGACTCTCCTAGAGAAGTCGGCCCTGTAGAGTAAATTTCAAGTGCAAAACAAGTATAAATAGAGAGTGAGACACTCTATTTGAAACACACACACACTAAACTGTAGCGCATGAGTGAGATAGGAGGAGTTGGCAGAAGTGAGAGAGACAATAGCTGCCTGAGATCATCTTTGTGTTTTTGGGTTTTTCATTTGCTACTGGTGCTCATTCTATCTCTGAGGAGGTTGTGGGGTTTTCTCTTTTATGGTTTCCCCGATGAAAATTCTTTGTGTGTCTTTTCTCTTGTGATTATTGTTGCGAATGTTATTCTCTTAGATAAGATCCTAGATCATATTGATTAAATGGTAAAAATCTATCATGGTATTACAGCTAACCCGAGAAGAAGACACTGTACAACTGTAGAATCTAGGGTTTCTTATTTTTTGGGTCTCTTTCCACATATCATCATCAAAAGGAGGCTAGGCTGACTCTCCTTTCAAGGGCGCATCTTTCTGTCGAAGCAAAATCTGATTCTGAGCATTTTCAGTTTTTGACCTACCACTACAGCACTAAATTAGGGAATTTCTCAAAAGTGGAATTTTTGAGTGAGCCTAGCATATAATTTCTCTCATCCTCAAAAATATAAATTTAGAGACCAAGATCAAAATTTTTGGTTGTGCAAAACTCTGGGAAAGTCAAACCCTAATTTGATGTCGGACTACAAAACCCTAGAAGTCTAAATTTAGTAATCGTGGTAAATTCATTGTATCTAGGGATTGGAGAAGGATCATAAGAAAAAAAAATTATAGACCAAAGAAAAATTTGTTCTAAACACTGTGTAAAAATTTCATCGTCATATCTGTTGTATTCTGGGAGATATGATTGCTTCGAATTAGGGTTCCATCCTCTCCAAGGATTCATCCCTAAACTGGACACCTTGGGATAATTTCTATATATCGAGCTACGAAGGTCCAAATGCAATTTCACAAGATGTTCCAGATAGGGCACAAAATGTACTTTCGGTGGTACATGTTTCAGACCCGGATGATGAAACAGTCACATGTGGAAGTCTATACATGTTTTCTATGTTGAACAGTTCTGAAATAAGTCACCTTGGGACAGCTCTCATAAGTCCCAATTATTAAAACCAACTCTTATCAAACCTATGGTGTTGGAGAAAGGACAGATGAGGCTACCTCAAGGAGAATTTTCATTAACAAAGGAGTAGTACTTTCAGAGATGATACAGAAACAATATAAGGCAATTATGCAGAAGAAATTGAACAAAACTAGGGCATCAGATATTTTGTAGTTCTGATCAAAGTTTTGGGAAAATAAGTATGCTGCTCAGATCGCCTTTAGGAGGCGCATATTTCTATCCAAACAGACATGAAAGATTCCAGTTTTTTAAAATTAGGGTTTCTCTAACAAACTCTAGATCAACCAGCTCTGGAACCAGGAAGGACACCTCAAATTGATAAGATCTAATCCTTTTCTATTTATAGTTGAGGTTCTCATTTCAACTTGACCTATCACATCAGCTTGATGACAAGATTTGTGAAGCTAAAAACTTATGAGTATTGAAATATAGGACCTACATGATCCTTGAATAAACTGACTTAGAACAATATTTCAGTAAGGAAGTTCTAATAGCCATAGGGAGATGAGGCTAAGGCTAGAGCAAAGATAATCATTGCATATTCTATTAAAGATCATCTCATCCCTCATGTGTCATCCTTGAAGACACCAAAAGGAAGTGTTCGATGCTATGATGAAGCAATTGAAGAAGAATAATATATTGTTATAATGACCTTGAATGTCCTCCCAGGATCATGGGATTCATTCCTTTGAGGAATGTATGCCAGAAGGAAGTGATTACCTTCAGCAGATTCTAGGAAGAGTGCACACAAGAAGAATCTCAACTCATAATAAGAGAAGAGACAATAGGATCAATTGAATATAAAGCTCTCACGATTCAAAGAAGATCCCTCGAGTGATAAGATATATGAAGGAATCAATTCTTGAAGAACCTCTTGTCCATATTAGCAGTTGGATAAAAAATGATGTTGTTATGAATGAAGAAGATGATGAAGTTGAAGGCCCAAGAAGGAGTCTACCCACAAAACAAATAAAGATAAGTATTCAATTTTCATTTCATGATATTGTTTGGTTATGCATTTGTTTATATTCAGTTGATGTGTTATGTGATGAGTAAGTAGCACATGGTGCTATACAACTCTCCATTGCTACTTATCTATAATTAAACCTCTTTGCTAACATATTGGATTAGTGCACAATCTCAATGATGTCATCGTAGAGATGGAAGGGATCTATAAATTTTCCGTCAGATATGGATGAATGTTGTATTAGCTTAAATACTCACATGATTATATCATTATGCATAATAATTTTCCATTATGAA
This sequence comes from Pseudotsuga menziesii, assembly GCA_001517045.1. Taxonomy (NCBI): domain Eukaryota; kingdom Viridiplantae; phylum Streptophyta; class Pinopsida; order Pinales; family Pinaceae; genus Pseudotsuga; species Pseudotsuga menziesii. The sequence goes on from LPNX010003279.1 coordinate 10,678, forward strand.
GAATTTTTCTAACCATACAACTAATGCATTTGAATTGTAGGAAAGATCATGTATAATTTCCTGCAAGAAAATAAGGATGAGACTTGTTCCGAAGAACAAGTGATGATAGTTCAAGAAATAATCCAAAATGAAGAATAGTATGACGAAAATTCAATAGGCCTCAAACACTCTCTATTTATGTGACACTGTTGAGCGACATCATTGGTGCATAACCTTCCAGCTATGAAGAAGTAGCCAAGAAGAAAGGTAAGGATAGTACTAGTTCAAGAAGAATGATGTCTAGGATGTGGTATCGAGACCTGAAGGGATGTTCGTAGTGTCTTCCATATGGATCTGCAAGATACAACATGCATTAGATGGAAACATCGTTAGATATAAGGAAAGATTCATAGCACGAGGCTTCTCATGGAAAGAAGGAATAGACTACGAAGAGACATTTGTACCCACTAGAAGTTAAGACACGTGATAGGAAGACTCATGTGTGAAAATTAAAGAAGGCCTTGTACGATCTCATAAGGAACCCCTGTGATAACACATACATAAGGAGCTTGAAGATCACATGGAGTGATGAACATTTTAACTGTTACTGCAAGGGTTAAGATGAAATCCTGTACATGATGACAAGCTCACATATGGGTGCAAGAAGAACTTTTGAAAAGGTTCAATATAGAGGATCTTGGTATCCCATGACCCTAGAAGACCTTGTATGATCTCATAAGGAACCCCTGGGATAACACATACATAAGGAGCTTGAAGATCACCTGGAGTGATGAACATCTTAACCTTTGCTACAAGATTTAAGATGAAATCCTGTACAAGATGAAAAGCTCACATATCGGTGTGAGAAGAACTTTTGAAAAGGTTCAATATAGAGGATCTTGGTATCCCATGAACCTAGATGGATACATAGAATATTAGTAGCAGAGGAAGCTAGTTGTCACTCTAGTACGGAATGTTTCAATACATAGAGTACAAAAGGAAGAGGGAGAATGATACTCCACTTTAGAGGGAGTAATTGCAGAAGATATTAAGGTTTGACATGACTTGACATGATGGAGAACTTATTGATGGATCTAGTCTTTACTGAAAGTAAAGAAAATTCCAACCTTTACTTCAAGGTTGAATATGGAAGACCATTGATACTCCTGTTATATGTTGATGACTTGTTCCTGACAGAAAAAGTGGAACTTAATAAAGTTGTAGGAAGAGGAAGCTGCTGCCAAGTTTGATATGGAAGACTTGGGTATGATGCACTACATTCTAGGCATGGAGGTGTGGAAGAATGAATATGGAATCTCCCTGGGACAAGGGAAGTATGTGGTAGAGATATTGAAGAGGTTCGGGATGATGGACTGCAAGGCCATGACCACACCTATGGCATCGAACTTGAAGCTATTGAGTGATGCTTCATCAAAGTTATTTGATTCCTCGATGTATCATCATATGATTGGGTCCTTGATGTACCTCACGAATATGAGAGTAGATATTCGCTTTGCTATGAACCCAATGAGCCAGTTCCTGACAAATCCAAGACATGTTCACCTAATTATTGTAGAGCATATTATGAGGTACCTGAAGGGTACAGTTGACTATGGGCTCAAGTATGAAGTGAATTGGAATATTAACCTAGAGGGTTATGTGGATTCAGATTGGGTAGGTAGTGCCATTGATAGGAAGAGAAATTCGGGGTGTTGCTTCAGTATGGGATCATGTGTGATCTCTTGGTTTAGCAGGAAGGATTCCCGCATGGCGCTAATTACAGCAGAGTAAAAATATGTTGCCACTTGCTCGACTACTTGGGAGACAGGAGCAGTGAAGGTCCAGTTTGTGATCCAGATCGAGATCTCTCAAAAGAAGGAGTTCTAGCATAGATAGTGAAATAGGCTGTCTAAGCATAATATCCTCGCAAAGCTCATAGGTTACACAGATGTAAATGGTCCTGTAGGTTGTCCTAAATTGTAATCATTCCTAATGAAGCTTGCAAGCTATTTTTTTATTTAATTTTAAATATTTTAAAATTGTAAATACAAAAAATAAACTAAAATAAATCTAAAAATATTCAACCCAATTATTCCTTCACGTATACACACACATATATATATACACACGTAAATATATATCTACCCATATGTATTTACCCTAGAGAAATTATAAAACTTGAAATATTTAACCTGGTTATTCCTTTAAGTATATACATATATATTTACCATAGATAAATTATAAAACTATACATGGTTATATTAAATGACTACGTGTTACGTTGCGGATGATAGTTTAGAACAAAATTAAAGTTTCAAATAGATTACTAATGGGGTGCGTCTTTGTGATCCCTACACATGCTAATGGTATATCAATTTCCACAATTAATAAACCAAAATAAATGATTTAGTCAATATGATCTATATTAGTTACCTATTATTTTCCTTGCCTTTTTAGGTTGGAATTTGGGTCAAATGTTAATAATGTCGACACTATAGTTTTATTGAAAAAGATAAATGTTGTTTATACATATATATATATATATATATATATAACCATGTTATATAATTATAGGTAAATATTAATACGATTATGGTTGAGTCAAATCTTAATAATTTTAATACTATAGTTTTATTGAAGAAGATAGAATGTTGTTTTTATGATATATATATATATATATATATATATATATATAATCGTGTTATTTAATTACTGGTGAATATTAATATGGGTAAAAAAAAGTGAATATCAATAAGCAACAAGTTAAAGATTATGAATAAGTTATATTATAGTTGTAATAATATGTTGTCTATGTTTAAACTACCTATTCTCACCATGTTATTCATGCATTAACTACGAGTGAATATTAATTACTTATGATATTAACTACCACTGAATATTAATTACTCGCGAATATTAATTACCAATGAATATTCTCACCATGTTATTCATGTATTAACTATGAGTGAATATTAATTACTTGTGAATATTAATATGGGTTAAAAGAAAAAGATGAATATCAATAGGCAATAAGTTAAAGATCATGAATAAGTTTTATTTTAGTTGTAATAATATGTTGTCTACATTTTAGCTACCTATTCTTACCATATTATTCATGTATTAATTACGAATTATCCATACATCAACTACATTTATATCATGTTAATCAATTACCCTTAACAATAACCTACCCTTTCTATCAATAATAACAACTGCAATAACCCACCCTTACATCCACATTCATATTAAAAAGTAAAAACTAAATACTTTAATATCATTCAATATCATGAAAGAGCCTTTAGTGCATCCAAAGTGAATGAATAATTTCCAAAACTTGGGAAATTGGAACAATTTCAAAGTAACCTCACTTCATTGACTTTCTTGTTCAAAAAATAATAACTAGTTTACATATAATCGAGTTGACTAATCCAATCTATGTGTTGGCTGTTATGATGTAGCAGTTCCCATGCATAACTCTTATAATCCAAAGTTTGTCCAAGAAATCGATGGAGAAGGGAGCACATTACAATGGGTCCTTCAAAACACCAAATCTCTCTCGCCTCGTCACGCTACATGTCCTGCAAAATCATGACAATGTGGGGATTGCTCGAAAAGTTTGTTACATCTTGTATTGTTTGAACAAGATTAACATCTAGTCCCGGATTCGTTACAGCTAGATCGTCTTCTCTGATAGAATCGTTCACAAGTAGGTTGCACAATGACTTGGAAGAGCTTGTACATTCTTTAATGGTACTAAAGAATGTATGTAGCATGTAGTTATATATAGATAACTTATATTTGAATCTGTTTAATATCTGGAATATTTTTATTTTCAAAATGTCTTATTTCATTTTCATAACTATATTTTAACCATTTAATCTTTATCAAAGTGATCCCATAAACTATATAAATATATTAAGTTTAAAAAATCTTTCAAACAAATAAAAAAATGAAAATAAGATCCGATATTTAGTTTCAATACTCTGGCTCTTTATACTTAATCTCCCTGTTAAACAAACATAATCAAAAATACATCTTTAATCCAATGAGCCATTAAGCCCTTATTGCAGATGATATGTGCAAAAATACAGATCGTAACTGCTTAACAGTCTTAGGAGGTGGCATGTTAACAATGACAACCACTTTTGTTGGATCCACTATAACTCCCTCTATGCAGACAATATGTCTAAGTCTCCCTTTCGGTCATGAAGCTACTAACCAAGGAGCGAAGCTACTACCATTTACGGTGACTAGTTAAAATGACATTGTAATGTTAAACCAAAAAAATCAATTATTAATATTTGGAAAGTTATCAAGGAAAAATACATCTTTAATCCAATGGGCAATTTTGGTTTTGAGGACGTTCTTACCTGCTATAATCATTAAAATCCGGTTCATGAGCTTTTATTATTATTTTTCCACTTGATAGTTGGATATACACAAGGGTTTACATAGTTTGGTTGAAAGGATTTATTAAACACATTTCACTCAACACATTTCACTCAAGCAAACTCACAACTCGAAACTGGAAAATGCTAACACTAGAAAGATTCATGGATTCTTTGAACCCAAGAACAAGATAAGCTAGTGCAGATGAGCACCATCAAAATAAGCAAGGACCAAGATTTTGATGCAGGGGTTTCAAATTCATACAAAGGGAATAAGAAAGACAGGGATTCGAAACAACCAGAGAAGAAGAAACAAGACAAACCCAAGATTCCTAATGGAGGTTCAAATTTTTGTAAGGACCAGGACACGAAGGGAAAGGAGAATACCAAACGAACCTACTGTAACAAAGGGTGGCATCTAAAGAGTGAATGCATGAAGAAAACTATAGATATGATGGTGCAGCTATTGGAGAAGAACAACATCCCAGCCCTAGAGGGTGTAAGGAAGAAGGATGGAAGTTCAAGATATGACAAAAAAGAGAGATGTCATGCATTGGTTGTTGGTTCTTCAGAATCTTCCACCTTCATCATTGATTTGAGAACATCAAGGCACATGGCCTCTATCAAAGAGTTCTTCACATCCATGTATTCACACAGTGTCGCAACTGTTCAAATGGGTGATGATTCTAACATTCAGGCCAAGGGAGTTGGAAGGATCGATATTGAATATGGATATTACAACAATGTCATGTGTGTACCAGACTTGGTAGCAAACCTGTTGTCAGTATACAAAATGACACATGATGGAGAATCCAAGAGAGTAACATTTAATCCACATGATTTTGAGATAGTAGAAATCTCCTCCAACAAGGTTGTGGCCCATTGCAGTATGCATATCACCAAGCTAGGATGTACGAATTTTCCAAATTTATTCCTAATTCCAGTGGGAAAGTGCTTTTGTCTCATTTCAATGCAACCAACAATCCATGGCATGAGAGATTTGGCCATATGAACTACAAATACCTCCAAAAACTGAGGAAGGATTGCATGGTGGAAGGGAATCCTCCTATCAAGACCTCCAATGATGCATGTATTGGTTGTGTGGTGGGAAAGCATCCATAGCGCAGCTATGAGAAGTGGAAGGAAAGGAGAGCTACACAAGTGCTCGGGTTGGTGCATTCATGGCTCATTGTTCCTCTTCCCACTCCCTCCTATGGAGGATAAAGGTATGTTCTCACTTTCATAGACGATTTCTCAAAGTTTTGCTGGGTCTATTTCCTCAAGCTCAAATATGTGGTCTTTCAAACTCTAAATATTTGGAAGGCTCTGGTTGAGAATCAAAGTGGGAACAAGATAAAAATTCTTAGGACTGATAATGGCAGAGAATATGTGAATAAAAATTTGGAGAACTTATGTGAGGAATGTGGTATCCAAATGTACCATTTGGTCCGTTACACACCACACCAAAATGATGTGGCAGAGATGAAAAATAGGGCTCTCAAGGAGATGGCTACCTGTACGATTGAGGCTAAGGATTTGAGTGCTAAGATATGGGATGAAGCCATCAAGTATGCTGCATACATTCAAAATAGGGCTCTACACAAATTCATGAGTGGAAAAACACCTTATGAGGCTTGGTATGGTCACAAGCCAAATATTTCACATTTCAAGACTTTTGGCTCAAGGGCATGGGCTCGAATTCCTTCAGAAAAGAGGAAGGAATTGCAGCCACAAAGCAAAAAGTGCATGATGCTGGGATATGGTGAAGACACAAAGGGATACAAGCTATTTTATCCATCCACACACAATACTTTCATAGAAAGAAGTGTGCAATTTGAAGAGAAAATTATTCCATATTTTGAACTAGCACTGGGGGAATGCTCTTCTCCTCAACACCAAGATGATGTAAGTGATGATTCAATTTCTCATATTTCTGATATTTCTGGTTCTAAGATGTCTGAATATGATGTTTCTAAACATGACACACCCTCAAGGCTCAAGTGGGCAGAGAAACCCATATAAGTTGTTGGGTATTTAGCAGGAAATCCTTTAGATCCTAGGAAGACTAGATCACAATTCCATGGTGCTTATTTTGCAAATGAATTGAGTCTTGTTGAGAATTGCTATATCATGGTTAGATATGATCCACAATCATATCAGTAAGCAACTTATGACCCAATATGGAAATCAGCCAAGCAAGAAGAGTTAAACTCTTTACAGGAGAATGAGAGTTGGGAATAGTTCCTTTGCTTCCCAAGAGGAAGCTTGTGCAATGCAAGTGATTCTATAGGACCAATTTTTTTGTTGATGGGTTGGATATTAAGTATAAGGCCAGATTAGTTTCCAAAGGTGTCTCTCAAGTCCAACAAGTGGACTATACAGAGACATTTGCACCAGTTGTAAAGATGGACTTTATCAGGCTAGTTTTAGCCATTGCTGCGAGTAAGCGTTGCCAAGGTTCACCACATGGATGTCAAAAGTGAATTTATTCATGGTAAGCTACAGAAAGAGATATATATGCAGCATCATAAAGGTTTCCAAGAGGTACCTTCCCTTGTATGCAGGTTAAAGAAGTCACTCTATGTCCCCAAGCAAGCCCCAAGGGCTTGGTATGCCAAGATGGACAATTTTCTGCTATGACATGGATTTGCTAGATGCAAGTCTGATCCTAATGTTTATTTGCAGCATATTGGTAATGTATTTCAAGTCATTGTACTGTATGTTGATGATGTTTTGATTACAGGTAGTTGCACCAAATAAATTGAATCAATTAAAGCATCTTTGCACAGTGAATTTTCAATGAATCATCTAGGATTGCTAAAACATAATAATTTAAATATATATATATATATATTTTTAAACACACACACACACACACACACACACACACACA
>LPNX010003279.1:22907-45861 GCA_001517045.1 Pseudotsuga menziesii
AAGAGGTGAATATCAATCAGCAACAAGTTAAAGATTATGAATAAGTTATATTATAATGGTAATAATATGTTGTCTATGTTTCAACTCCCTCTTTTCACCATGTTATTCATGCATTAACTACCAGTGAATATTAATGACTTGTGAATATTAACTACCATTGAATATTAATTACATGTGAATATTAATTACCAATGAATATTCTCACCATGTTATTTATGTATTAACTATGAGTGAATACTAATTACTTGTGAATATTAATATGGGTTAAAAGAAAAAGATGAATATCAATAAGCAATAAGTTAAAGATCATGAATAAGATATATTTTAGTTGTAATAGTATGTTGTCTATGTTTCAACTACCTATTCTTACCATATTATTCATATACTAATTACGAATTATCCATTCATATCATGTTAATCCATTACCCTTAACAATAACCTACCCTTTAATTATCATGAAAGAGTTTTTAGTGCATCCAAACTGAATGAATCATTTCCAAAACTTGGGAAATCAGAACAATTTCAAAGTAACCTCACTTCATTGAATTTCTTGTTCAAAAAATAATAACTGGTTTACATATAATCGAGTTGACTAATCCAATCTATGTGCTCTCTGTTATGACGTAGCAGTTCCCATGCAGAACTCTTACATTCTTTAATAGTACTAAATATTTTTATCTAATTTAAATTGGAAATATTATTAAAAAAAAAATTAATAGTCCCTTATCTCCCGTGTCGAGAAAGAGCTACGCACCTGAGCACCCATTCCTAAATACACAACCCATTGAATCCATTGGGTCATTAAAGTGGATTTTATTACTAAACTAAGTCATTTCTGTTATGACGTAGCAGTTCCCACGCAGAACTCCTACATTCTTTAATGGTACTAAATATTTTTATTTAATTTAAATTGGAAATATTATTAAAAAAAACTTAATTGATAAATCTATGTAGCATGTAGTTATATATAGATAACTTATATTTGAATCTGTTTAATATTTGGAATATTTTTTTTTTTGAAAATGTCTTATTTCGATTTTATAACTATATTTTAACCATTTAATCTTTATCAAAGTGATCCCATAAAGTATATAAATATATTAAGTTTAAAAATATTTCAAACAAATAAAAAAATGAAAACAAGATCCAATGTTTAGTTTCAATACTCTCGCTCCTTATACTTAGAATTCTTATACTTAATCTCCCTTTTTAAAAAATATAATTAAAAGAAAAAAAATTAACTATTAAAAATACATCTTTAATCCAGTGAGCCATTAAGCCCTTATTGCAGATGATATGCGCAAAAATACAGATGGCAACTGCTTAACAGTTTTAGGAGGTGGCATGTTAACAATGGCAGCCACTTTTGCTGGATCCACTATAACTCCCTCTATGCAGACAATATGTTTGAGTCTCCCTTTCAGTCATGAAGCTACTAACCAAGGAGCGAAGCTAGTACCATTTATGGTGACTAGTTAAAATGAGATTGTAATGTTAAACCAAAAAAAATAATTATTAATATTTGGAAAGTTATCAAGGACAAATACATCTTTAATCCAATGGGCGATTTTAGTTTTGAGGACGGTCTTACCTACTCAAATCATTAAAATCCAGTTCATGAGATTTTATTATTATTTATCCACTCAATAGGTTGATATACACAAGGGTTTACATAGTTTAGTTGAAAGGATTTATTAAAACTATAATTATCAATATTAAAAATTTGCATAATCAAAATGTAACAAATACAAATCATTAGTAAATTGTTCCATTTGATAGAATAATAACAACGCCCTTGCATTTATAAAGAAATATCAGGTACACAGAAAAAGGAGATCAGCATTAATGTATTGGGTTCTCAACAAAACGAGTCTGAGAAAGCTTAGTTCTCTTCCAATCGCAAGAGCTGAAAGAAGTTGAAAAAGAAAGAGAATATGCTGCATCATCTTTATGTACTGATTTTTGAAATAACAAGGGAGGTATTCTCGGTGCTTTCATAGCTCTTGCTTTGGCAAAGCTGTCCACATTTTTGTTACCTCAGACTCCCGAGTGCGCTTTCACCTTGTGAATATGCACCTCTACAACCAATCCTCCTTTTTTATTTCCTTTATTATTTTCTCATCAAAATATTTAACGATGTTGTCACCTGGTAATCGGTTTTGGCCATTTAAAAGGACTTGCAACTGTGTCAAAGCATACTCGTCGTCAGAGAAGATGTCCACCCGACGCACTTTATGATTCTTCTTTACATAAATGACATATTCCAAAATGGATTTCAATTCGAATACTAAAATATTGTTGTTGTGTACTGCATAGATGCTTATTTTTAGTCCTTCGGAATAAATCCCACACCCTCCTTGGCTTGTGTTCGCATTCAAACTGCCATCTGTGTATATGTTGTTAAGATCATTTTTACTTACATAGTTGCATGTTTTTTTGAAATTTTTTTACCCATATTTCAAGAGTTCTTTACCTTTACAAATATAAAAAAACCCATTTAACCCACTTTGTTTATACAACAGCCTTCTATCGACTACTTCTTATGCTTGTATTCCTGTGCCAACCTGATCATCTAAGGCGCGACTCTATTATCATAACTTACTACACTTGGCAGAATGTGGCCAGCTGTATCCACTGCCTGATATCCACCAGAAGAGGATTGTACTAAACCACCTTCACTTCAAGTCTTTATCTGTTAGGTACTTTCTTTCAAGACAACCGCATCTCGAATTGTAGGTTCTCTATACCTTTCGAATGCCTCAGTCTGGCATAAGAAAAAAACCTTTTGCTCTTTATATCCAATCGGATGGTTCTCTCAATATTGGTGTTGTGTTTGTCTAACTTCACTTTGATTTACTTGTGTCATCTTCTCCATTGCTTCTTGAGGTAATCGTCCCTTGATATATGATCTGGACCTTCAAGTTTTAGGTACCCTTGGAGTCCTTATGGTCATTGGAACTAACAGCCGACACATCCCATAACTGGTCTCAAGGTCCCATGCACAATCTTCACCTCAACCACACAATGTCGTATTATGCTTCATCGCATCTTCTTGAATGGACCACTTCATCGCATCTTCTTCGGTTAACATTGAATCTGGTCGATCGGTAAAATAGCACCTTCTAATTTATGTGTGCTACTTTGTGCTAATATAATAGCATTTACATGGTTGGAGCTTATTCCCTATGAACCTCTAACAGCAGGAGCCGACATGCTTCTCTGCGCCAACTTCACGGGAGAACACCATTGAGCTCTGTTTTTTTAGGCATCAACTATGGAAATGACTTATCAACAGTAGCCAGTGCAAGCAGAAAGAGAATGCAGATTTAATCGCTAAGAGGAAAAAAATTGAGAAAATATTAAGTGGTGACACGATTTTCTCCATACTTGTTTTGGTTTCAAATTAATATTTATGCAGATAGGTAGTCAAATATTAAAACTAGGAAATAAAAACACCATGCTGGATCTCCTTTTGTGCCTATTTGGTGACGAGCCTGTTCTCATTTTTGCACATTATGAGTCCAATGTTTGTTTATCTAACAAGTTGCTCCTACTATTCAAATGGCCAAATTATTTCATTGCTTATTATTATTTGATATTGCTAAGTATATATGAAAATGAAATATTTTTCTTATTTGTAATCATGATTTTACTGAAAGTATTTTTTTTGGTTATTATTTGTTAATGCTTTAAAAAATATCATGACTTTTTGAACACATTACCTAATTGATTGTTTTTATGATGCTACACTGTCAAATGGAAAGATGAAAAGCTTATTGGGAACTACATGGTTTCACTACAATTTGTAGGCTAAGAGAGTCATTAGAGTACAACTAAATGTTTATTACCAAGTTCATTTAAATTTAACTAGTAGTTATCTAATAGCTATCCAATATAACTGTGATTAAAGTAGAAGTTAAGGTGATAGTTGTGGAATCGTTGGTGTTAAGCTAATATTTTTATCTTAACAAGAATTAATCGAAAATTAATTCAATTTCAAGTTCATAAGATTTTAAGAAATATATTTCGATTTTGATTATGCAATTGGCAATAATAATAACGATGATAATGTCTTGTCCATGGAAATCATTAAAATAATTATAGTTAGATTAACCCATCATGGTTTTGTGTTAAATTGTGTGAAAAACAAACTTGAGGTGTCCATGGGTTAATTGATAGAAATCGGAGGAATTGGTAAGAATCATGATCGTCATGTAAACAAAGTGGTAAAAAGATAAAACAGTTTTCTAGAAAGCTAAGTTGCATTCGATGGTCGAATTTTAGTTGTACTTGAATAACAAGCTAATACTTTTAACCACTAATTCGAGAGTTTTCATACCTTAATTCGATGATGAATAATTTCCTTTCTATAAGCTTTTGATATATATGTGGCTAAATTTATGTCGTGGATTAAGAGTAAATAATCCTCTCAAAATAATTTTGACAAGTTCTTAAAATAATTTTAACAAGTTCTTAAGGAAAAATGATCCAAATTGGATTCTTAAAAAAATTGCCTTTTGGAATAATTTGTTAAACATTAATTGTTTTTGGCAAAGTTGGAAACACACTTTTTTTCCTTAGAACTTGAAGAAAACCATTACGATGGTTCACTTTCCAAGGCCATCCATATAAAATTTGAAGGTGGAAGAGTGGAGGAAAAATAAGATAGAGGTTAGTAGCAACAATGAGAGGCAGAGCTCAAATATGGAAGCTTACTTGAACATTGGAGGACAAAAGAGTCAACAAGATTCTCGATGAACATCAAATGTGTCTCTAAGCCATGGTTGTTCACAATTTGGCATATGTTACTAAGTAACAACTAGTGAGTAACAATACCTCAATTCTATGTATAGATCACCCCTTTGCATTTTTTAGAGCAACTATAAATCCCCATAAATGTTGGTTTTCTTAGTTGAGTTTCCAAGGTAAGCAAATATGTGTGTTTACTATGCATCTAAATTCTTTGTGGTTGTTTCAATTATAGTTTTGATTATTTAATTTTTGGTCTTTCCATCCACATGATACAAATTTTCCTCCATTTAGATAGATAAACGAGAGACAACATTTAATTATCTTCCTGCAAAGATTTATTTTAGTGAGACATCTAACCTATGATCCTATAGTTTTCAGATCATATGGTATCAGAAAAGGTTCCCGAGATAGCTTGAGAAGACCTATATGGTAAACACCTACTAAGTGTATTAAATTAAAAAAAAAAGAGTTTCTACTAGGCCTACAAAGGAGTAGGAAACCAAACATTGCTAGAATATCTCATGAAGAAAATTAGGAGATTTAATTTAGGTTGGCTCAGTTGGAGCAAAGAATTACCACATTCATAATGCCAGTCATGCAACTGGTGGAAAAGGATAAGGAATCATCCTCAATATAGAATGAGCATGAAATGTATTATTTGGATTGAGAAATCTAGATCAAGGAAAGAATCTCAAAGATTTAGGTAAAATCAAAAGTTTTACTTCATCTTCCAATTTCCCTTTTAAGGTTGAAGTGAAACTTGAAATACCAATGTATGATGGACAAGTTAATGTTGAAGTCTTGAATAGATGGTAGAATCAATTATAAGTTTACTTTTTCCTTTACCAAATACAAGAACCATAATAGACTTATTTTGCTCATTTGAAGAAAACCAAACATGCTTTGTTATGGTGGGAGAGCTATATGGATGCATTGAGGATAGGCAAGAGTCCCATTGTAATGAAGTGAGAAGACTTCAATTTATTGTTGAATTCATAAATTTATCCCATCAGCTACGAAGAAGAGATACTCATAAAATGGAAATACATTTGACAAGAATTGGGACAATGAGTTAAAGAGTATACTTATGAATTTCAAAAGCAATCCATTAGGATGGGACTTTCTTTGGAAGAGTCGGTAATGGTGGAGAAGTAACTTGGAGGACTATTTGACCATATCTAAAGGCACTTGCATATTCTTAGTGTGAAAAGAATAAATGAGGCAGGAATGGCAGCTCTCTATATTGAGATGGAGTTCAAGAAGGGACAAAAACATGAAGTCCAAGAAGAAATCAACAAAACAAACAATAAGAAGTTTAAACATGAAGTCATAGGTAAGCATGTAAGTCATTCAAAACATACATGATGATGAATAAATGGACATTATACATTGACGTGTCATGTTACCCCAATCCAGGACGAGCAAGCATTTTCTATTGTTATAGTTGACTTTACCACATATGGTTGATCACACTTTTATGGCCTTCCCTATCCCTCTGCAGACTCTTTGGACCCCATGGACTGTTTTTGTACCTTTGATGTTTCCAAGATCATCCCTAAAAACACTCATTATTTGTTGTACGTGAATTTTAATCCCTTTCTCGTGTATATACACGGATATTACCCCTAAACTTGCGTACATTGAGATGTGTGCAAAAAGCCGAATGTTTTTGGAGTTTTCCTTGATGTGGATCTGAGTCACTTGCCTCTTGGACTTCCATATGCCTTGAGATCGCTCGGATTTGACCTTTCATTACCCCATTGAAGCACTATATAAGGAACCCTTTGGATACATTAAAGAAGAGGAATTGAAGAGGAACAGAACTATAGTCCATTGTTGTCATATCTTTCTTATACTTGAGCCTACATCCCTTTGTCCCTTGGAGCACTTTGTGTTCTTCCCAAGATTTCCTTTGCTTGTGAGTTTTCTATCAAGAGATGGAGGATTGAGGTGGTGGAGGCCCAAGTGGAGGACTCAGTTTCTCTAGTTCACAGATGTGTTGACAGAGGTTGTCACTTGTGTAATCTCTGATTTATTTAATAGAAATATATTTTCCTGTCCAATGATTTGCATTTACATGAATATTGAATCCATGGATGTCTTTAATTGCTTATGTATCATTGATTATATATTCTAGAGTAGGCCTAACACTATATCATATAGCATGCTTTCCTAACACTATATCATATAGCTCATAATGTTTTTCATGTTTCTTTGCTTAAGAAATATTTACATGATCGTAACCATGGATAAATTGGGATGTGATTCATGTGGAACCTGAGGGAGAGTTCCAAACCGAGCTAGTGTGCATCCTTGATAAGTCGGTCACAGTGCTCCAAAATTGAGTCGTTGGGCAGGTGAAGGTGCAATGGGAGAACTACAATCTCGATGAGGATATGTGGGAGCTGGAGGATGCCATGTCATTGGCACATCTATTTTTTTTCAATTTTGCAAAGCATTGAGGGTGGTACCTATTTAGCATTTTTGTTCAACTTTCTAAAGAACTGAGGACAGTGTTGTTGTAATGGGGAGGGGGATGCAATGCCTCATTTTTAACCCCATGGTTTTGAAATTATACATGATGCATATATTGTATTTGAATCATGGCAAGGAGATGAAGTCCAAGGCCCTGCCATTTACTGGTATTTGTGTTTATAGGTGATCAAGGTTGATGTCTATGATTCATTGTGCTAGTCAAGCACAAAGCATATTTTGATATATCATGTAAATACACAATTTGATAAAATGCCACAACTAGCTATGCACTTCAACGTGAAAAGAGATGGGGGCATGATTCTACAGAGGAATAGAGAGGGATTAAACTAGCAGATGCCAGGTGAGTGATTGCATGTTCAATCCTCACAAAACCCAGTTTAAACAGCATGAAAACCTTCATTGATTTGTCTTCCAAATCACCCAGGAGAATGCGAGATGGATTAAATCCTTTTGGATAGAAATTATGCTCCCACTAGCTGATGTTAAACAACTTTCTAGTTGAATCATCAGAATTGTTGTGGACCGTCGAATCTGTGTCTCCGCCAGATCAACGGTGGACTCCAAACTTGATGACATGAATTTCATTGAAATTTCGCGCAAATGAAAAGTTTGTTTGGTCATGTAATTTCAATTAGTGAAATCATTGTGCACCTTCGATCCATTTGATAATTAATCCAAGCCATATATCTACTCAAAAGTTGTATGTTATTTAACCGTCCACCCTGGTTCGTCCTTGTGCTCGTGTATTCAATTTTATTGCAAGAAATTGGTTGAGGCAGTTAATTCTTTGGAAAGAGAAAGGAATGCGAGCCAATTTCATGATTGAGCAAGCATGCAATTGCAGAAGCTGTGCTTTTGATTATGAAGCAAGTAAAACCCAGAAATTGCATACAGAGTCTGCAACCTGTTATGGATCTGGGTGTTGTAATCATTCAATTCATTCTACCATTCGATCACAGATATTAGGCAATGTTGTTCACTCTCCTAATTCATGGAGAATGATTTGTTCATGGTTCTATAGTGTGGTTCACTATTCACTATGGTTCAGTCCATTTACATTGTTTTACAGAGTGGTCTGCAAACATGTTTCTCTGTGTTACAGAGTGGATCCCGTGTTGTTTTGTTTTCCCTTTGGTTGTTGTATTGTGCATCATGGTTTGGATATGAACTGTAGACATGACTTAGGAGTGTAAGAGATGTAGAATTTACTTGATAAACCTAGTGTGGAACCTCACAATAAGATAAGAGTAGCCGGTGAATTTTCTCTACACATCCTGAAGAGCACTAGAAGGGAAGGTGTAGCCTAAGGAGCTATGAAGCAGAGAAGGGGACACTTCCTTTTGTTGGGTGTGTAGCCAACATGGATGCTATGCCAGATATATCTTGTGAAGGTTTGCTTATCTCTGTGGATGAGCTCACTAGCTTAGAATATCTTCATGTCCACTTCCTTAGTAGCCTGATAAACCCAAAGATATATTGGCTTCACTGTGAACAGTCCGGTAAACCCAATTGTACATTAACTGGTAGTTGGATTGGCTGTGTCTTGTTGTGCATTTTGGCCTTGTGAGTAATCCTTGTCTAAACATCCTGGTAGACCGAACTGGATGTTGGCTTGGCTGAGTGAGCCTGATAAACCTATCATTTTGATGGCTTGACTGTCGACATTCTGATAACCCTATCAGCTAGTTGGCTTGGATGGTCCTTATTGTGAAAGTTTGCTTGACCATGAGAAGTATGCTAAACCCAACTATATGTTTCCTTGGCTGAGTAATCCTGATAAATCCATCAATTTTTATCTTTTAAGCTTGCAGCCTGATAAAACCAACTTTGTGTTGGCTTGCTTGGACAGTCTAATAAACCCAACTAGAAGTTGGCTTGACTGTGTGTTTTTTGATCTAGCTGTGTGTGAGTCTATTATTTCATAGTTCCTTGGGGAAATCATGCCCATCTCGGGGGTGGCAGTTGTGTTGAGAGATTCATGAACACAACTATTTGATGGTTGCATGGAATGTTGCAACGACATAGCTAGTTGTGGGACAACTTCATCATGAAGATAAGTATCTCTCTTATCCTTATTTATGCAATGTAATTACTTATGAATATGATGAATGCTTGTTAGTGTTTTTGTAGAGTTATTGTCCATAAATGTTCCTGCATTTGCATTGTTTATGCCTTGTATGTTTTTATGCATTTTTTCCTAACTTCATGGAGACTGGAATCTTGTTAAAGAGTCAAAAAGAATATGACTTAGCATTTCCTCCCTTTGAAATCCACCTGGGGAATGCGAAGGGAATAAATAAGAAAGAGTAGTTGAAACAAGGCAGAATGTGGGTTTTTCGCACCCCGGGATCCCCTTGCGAAAGGTAGAGGGAGGAAGCGAAAAAGTACAGAAAAATTCTAAAGCAACGTTAAATTTCTGATTTCTGAAGTTCGAGGTCGAAAAGTGGAATTCGGAAGTGCAAGAAACGATAACGTCGAAAGCTAAGCGTTCTAATTCTCGATTTCTCACACTAGAGGGTAGAAAAGTGGAATGCGGAAGATGGAACCATGTATAAAGGCTCCATCGTTTGATAGTTCTCTGACTTCCGAGTTACAAAGGCAAAAGGCAGTTGATCATTGAACTATTCCGTCGAAATTTTTTATTTTCGACTTCCGAGTTCCGAAGGTGGAAGGCGAAAAGGCAAAAGACAAAAAAGTGGCCAAAGGTTTCTATTGAACGATAATTCTCTAATTTCCAAGTTCTGGGCGGAAGGCAGAAAGGTGGCCAAACGATTCCATTGAACGTTAGTTCTCTGATTTCCGAGTTCCAGGAGGAAGGTGAAAATGAATAAGGGTAGAAGATTAATGTCTCTATCATGTTTCATGTTTCAAATTTCAAGTTCCGTAGTGTCGAGGGGGGAGTGTGGAAATGGCAGTTTAGTGCGGAAAAGGTGTTTTTGCTTGCATAAGGGATTTGTGAAGGGCGGAAATATTTTTGCAATTCTCTCTAAGCCTAAGAATGAAGGTGGTAGAATGTTTCAACACCCATGCCCTTTGTTTCAATGGAAGAACAAGTTTCTTTATAAAAAAATTTAAAATTATCCGCATTATGGGGTATGGGGACATTACACATTCCTTTTGCTTCATTGCTTCTTTAACGACTATAGAAGTCATCAAATCCATATAACTGGGGTATGACTTTGGATTCTTCCTTTCTCCAATAGTTCCTTCTGGGACACGGTGTCTTTTTTCTTCTTTGATTTCTTCTTCTTTCAAGAAATCATTTCACTGGGTAATTCTTCCGATAACTTAGGTTCTATCATATCATAATCCTAAAGGATGTGATCTTCTTCTAAGTTCCTAACTAGTTTAGGACTTTTTGCAGCTTTGGGAGTTCCATGCTTCTCTTCATCTTCCTTATATTTGTTTGACTTTTCGAAGGTCATATCTTCGTCAAATGTGACATCTATGATAAATTCAATTTGGAGGTATCCTAGGATATATATCCGATAATATTTTTATTGCTCACTGTATCCTACAAATAATACCTTCTTTCCTGAAGGATATAAATTCGATCTTTCCTCCTTGGGAATGTGACTATACACAGTACAACCAAATATATTAGGTGACTTACTTCAGGATTTTCTCCAAAGAACATTTCTTCTAGAGTTTTGTTCCCAAGGGAACTGTGGGAGATTTTATTATGTATATCTACTTCTATTATGGTTTCTTCTTCCCACAAGTACATAGGCAGATCCTGATCATGTATCATAGCTTCCACAACTTCCATGATGGATCTATTATTTATTTATGCCACACCATTTTGTCGTGGATTATAGGGAATAGTGATATCCCTCTTAATCCCAACTTCCTTACAGAAATCATTGAATTCATTTTATGTGAAATCTCCTCCATTATTTGACCTCAATATATTTATTTTCTTTTCAGAGAGGTTTTATACCAATTACTTAAATTCCTTGAAACTTTGAAACACTTCATTCTTATTTCTCAATAACTATATCCAAGACTTGTGGGAGTAGTCATCAATAAAGGAAGCATAGTAAACATACCTTCTTAATGAAGTGGTTTGCATTGACCCACATATATATGAGTGAATAATATCTAAGATACCTTTTTCTTTACTATCACTTTTTGGATAAGGATTCTTAGTATTCTTTGATCTTTTCTCCTTGAGAATGTGAATGTACAGACGAAAAGCAAAAATCTTTGGGTGACTTACTTCATGATTTTCTATGTAGAACATTTCTTCTAAAGTTTTGTTCCCAAGGGAACCATGGGAGATTATATTATGTACATATACTATTGTTCTAGTTTCTTCTGCCCACAGGTACATATGCAGATCTTGATCATGTACCATACATTTCACAACTTGCATGATATATCTATTCTTTATTTATGCCACACCATTTTGTTGTCTATTATAGGGAATACTGAGCTCCCTGTTAATCCCATATTCCTTGTAGTAATCATTGAATTAATTTGATGTGAACCCTCCTCCATTATCCGGCTTCAATATCTTTATTTTCTTTTTAGAGAGGCTTTCTACCAAGGCCTTAAATTCCTTGAACCTTTCAAACACTTCATCCTTCTTTTTCAATAAGTAAATCCAAGACTTGCGGGAGTAGTATTCAATAAAAGAAGCTTATTAAACATACCCGCTTAATGAAGTGGTTTGCATTGGTACACATATACTTGAGTAAATGATATATAAGATCCTTTTTTCTTTACTATCAATTTTTGGATAAGGATTCTTAGCATTCTTTCCTTATGCACTCCTTTTCACATTCCATGTTCTATCTAAATTTTTGGTAGACCAGTCACAACCTTTCTTACAATTGGTAGATATTCGTAGTGAATATGACTAAGCCTTCTGTGCCATAGCTCACTAGGTTCATGGTAATTGTTGTTAATGTTGAATATGCGTGTCCCTTCAATTTGTATATTCATCCTTCTTCAAATCCAATTTATACTACATCATTTATGTTTTTTCCTTTTTTCCACATGAGGACTCTTCCATTCATAAAGAAAATTCTGAAGCCTTTCTTTTCTAAGGCCGAAATACAAAGAAGGTTCTTCTTCATCCCGGGGACATACACGACATATTTCATCTTCATTTACTTTCTAGAGTCCAACTTATAGGATGCCTTTCCCATTCCTTTGATGGGATATTGGGAATCCTCCCCAAGAATTACTTTGTGTGGAGATTCCTTTTGTGCAATGCATGAGAGTAATTCCTTGTAACCTGTCATGTGCTTGGAGGCTCCACTGTACACTATCCAGGTGTCATTTAATGGTGATACTGATCCTGTTAGAGAAGATATCAATACATATTCTTCACTAGAGTCTTAATCCTTATTTAACTACTCTTCAACTTCTTTATCACTATCTTCAGTAGCATGAGCTTGAAATATTTTCATCATTTTTACTCTTTCTACTTTCATGGGACACTTGATTCCAATGTGTCCCAACTTGTGACAAGTGAAGCATTCATAATTTAAGAAGTCTTTCTTCGATGTATTGAACCCTTGAGACTTATGAGGATGGTAATGACTCTTCCTTTTGTTCTTTCCTTTGGTATGAGATGTGAAGGCATGATCCTTGTTGTCATTTAGCTTTTCTTCTCTAGTTGTTATCCTATCTTCTTCTTGGACACATTATTACCACAACTTCTAGAATTTGGTTAGTTTCCTTCTTGAATAGATTCCTTGGATAAAAGCTTCCCAATATCTTGGAAGACTATTTTAGGTGGTCTTCACAATTTATGCTTCTTCAATTGTATCACCAATGGCTTCTAATTGATCCTTTATTTGAGCTACTCTTAAGAAGTAGGACTGCATGGTCTCTAATTTTTGAGCTCTTGCACTTTTGAGGTGATTCCTCAGGGTCAACTTATTGTTTATGTTTCTTCCTTTAAATAGAATAGACATAGCATCAAACATTTCTTTTGGATTTTCCCTTGAGGATAATTGAGGAATCAATTATCCTTGATAAAGTCAGCTATGATCATTTTGGATATGATCATATCTTTCTTATGCTTGGACTTGGCCTCATTTCGTTATGATTATACCACTTTATCCTTTATAAACTTATGTAGATCATTTTCTTATAGGATGAGCATGATCCTATACTTCCATGCTCTAAAGTTTTCAGCACATTCAATATTTTTATATAGCTTGGTATTCTTTTTCATCTTTAATAGAATGAGAACTTCAAATGGAACAAGTAAGAAAAGTACTTACTTGAAGAAAACAACTTGTTGCTGACCTCCTTCTAGATGACCTAGGGTTTTATGTAGAAACCCTAATTTATCATTTGGAAACCCTAGTAGGGTTGAGAAGTGGAGAAGATGCACCTCCTTAGGATGAGGTAGGATGTATGTTTCTTTTTCTAAGATTCATGATGGGGTCTCATGAAAAATTAATCCCTATTTGGTCCCGACAGTAGTGACAAGTCCAAAATTGAAACCTCTTGGAAGTTGGATCTCTCTTCATAGAAAGATGCACCCTTCAAAGGCAAGTTGAGGGAGACCTCTTTTCTGGTTGATCTACCAAGGGATTTTTTTGGAGTAATAAACCCTAGACATGTAGTGTTTCCTTTAAGGGTGGCTCTTATACCATGTTAATTTTTATTGATTTTATTAGATGATATCTTAAAACAACTTGTCACTAGAATATTACTGAAAGAATAATAAGCACAAAAACATAAGAACACAAGAACAAAAAGATTTTCCTCAAGGAAACCATAAGGGAGAAAACACCAAAATACTTCCTTAGTGTAGATCTCAACCAGAGCATTGTAAAACCCAGAAAACTGCTTCTAACTCCTTTCTCGTGCACTAGTTCTTCTCTCTCTTACAAAACAACTTGAGTGAGTGAGTACAAATGAAGGTGAGCACCTCCGTATTTATATTCTTCAGTTGTCCTGACGTCTAACCTAACAGGACTGAATTCTCTAACAGACTCGGCCAACTTGTCCAACTGGACACCAAAAAATAACATTTATTATATTGACACTTGGGTGCTATTGACCCAGCTTACATCTTGAGGCTTACATTGATTCTTTCAATGACACTAACAAGACCAAACTCATCTCCTAAGGAGGAATACAATCAATACATCTATAATATCTTCCAAAGTTACAATTCTTTAACAACTTAATAGAGAAGGTGACCAATACAATTTTGTAAAAAGGGTCGTATATGATGGACATTATATCCAAATGTCTTTTTAAGCATTCTTGCAGATTCACTCGGACAATATACAAGTGCTTCATCATCCATGATTTTCATTTGCTTGAGGAAAAGAAAATTTTTGGAGGGGAGGACTGTAATGTCCCCATTTTTTGTAGCTCTATGGTTCACCACTATTTCCACTCAATTTCCATGATTAAGAGGAAATTAAATATGAAGCAAGAATTAATGTTGGAATGTGGTACTTTCATAATTAAATTAGAGCATCGTAAGATAAGGCATACACAAAATTTTAATGTTTATTAGTTAATAATTATTTTATGAGTTGGATATGCTTAGGAGGGCCCATAAGGGAGTATAAGAGATATTTTGGACCCAATCATTTTTCATCTACAATTGGAACTAGAAGAAAATCAGAGAAAATCAAGAAAGTCACTAAAAGGCACATGGCATCCCAAAAGCATCAAACTCATAAAAGGAGAAAGCATGCAGAAAGGTAGGAAAGTCCATAAAATAAGAAAGAAGTATAAAATAAATAAAACGCACTAGAAAAGTAGGAAATCAGAGAAAACCCAACAAAATCAATATGTTTCCAAAAGCAGAAAAGCAATCCAAAACATAAAGGCATTAAAACAAGGAAAAAAGAAGGTAAAGGTTGTAGATGCTAAAAGAAGCCAACAAGGGTGAATTAGAGAGATGGATGATCACATTAAATACATCCATGTAGAAAAATTCATATTTATAAAATAATTTGGTGCACCCCCTATAACATATTTTTTCACTTTGGATATTTTTCTTAAGAGCTTTGCTTCTTTGAGGCTTGGGAGATGCACCCATTGTGAGCTTCGGGTGATGTGCCCCATTGAAAATTTGTTCAATTCATCTTCAAGATTCTATTGCATCCATTAGATTCTAAATTGTAGGTCTGATTCATCCCACATCTTGAAGGATTTGAGTCTCTGGAGTTGGTACATAGATTGATGCAAGATTATTGTGAATTGCGATGAGATTCATCTTGAGCAAATATCCATTGGAGTAATTGCGCCCTATGTGATGATACATCAGTTGTTATTGTTCTAAACATGAGCTACAATATGATTATCTTCTATCCCTGAATCTAATTCAATATTTCTTTCACTTCCATCATTCTCCTATTGAAGAATTTTTGCTTTATCTTATGAAATCTTAAAGGTTGAGAAATCTATGTAAGTTTGGTTTATGAATGCTATCAATAGATTCTATAAAATTAGAATGGAATAATTTTTTTGTTAAATGCATGTATTTGAGTTCATCCATAATATATGTGAATGAATTCATGATCCCTTGAGGTTGTTTGTAATTCAATGTTTCAAGGTTTTCTCTCTATGCATAGAAAATTGACTAGTTTTAGAGAATTTGTAATAGAATGGTTTTTATGAATCCATTTATTTGTATACAAGTTTTTGCAGGTTATTAATACCCTACTAAAGCCATACCAATCCTTAATATATATATCTGTGACCCTTAGTATTTCCTAATTTTGTGTTGGAAATCACCTCACTACATAGTCCCAAATTGTCAAACTCTTCCCCAATCCATCCCAACCACCAAATATCTCCCCAAAATTTGAACCAAGTCGCTTACTATATATATGTATTTGATAGAGTCTATATAAATTTAGTGAAGTACCAGGAATCATTGGGCTTCCACAGAAGTCTCGAAGATTGAAACTACGTGGTCTTAGTACCATCCCGAGCATGACGTACATTTAGAATGTGCCCACCATGATATGTACGGACTCTCTACCCTATGATATAAATTTTGTATACCTGTAGATTCCTACTGTAGTCCATTGCAATCTATTACAACCGTGTGTTGTTGCGAGAGAGTTAGAAAAATTTCTAGGTGTTTGAATCCGATTGAGAAAAACTAGTCTTGTTTTTATATATATCCTAGCTAATTTTCCTTAATGCCAAGAAGATAAATTATAGCGTGTGAAAAAAAACTTAAAGAAGACTTAAAAAATATTTTAAAATCATGTTTTCCTAATATTGATAGAAACTTACACGTTGGTGAGAAGAATTGTAGAGAAATTATGTTACCTATGAAATTAGATCATTAAGTTTATATATATAATTTATTAAAAACATAAAATTCAATTTTCCATTATTAAATATATTTAAATTTACATTAAAAACATAAATACAATTTTATATGTTAAGTTACAAATCTTATATAATACTTAAATATCGTAATAAAGAAAAAAACATTAAAAAGATTTTGTTTTCCATTTCATCCTTGTTAATCAACAAAATTTTGTTTTCCTTTCCATCCATATTAATCATCAAAAATCAAATCATAAATATACATCACATTTTATAATAGCTATAAATATACACCACACTTTTTAATAGCTTTTTGTTAATAAATTTCTTAAAATTATAAGATTTTAAAATATAACATATTAAAATATACATATAAAATTTTAAAATCTAACATAATAAAGGTCAAATATACATATATCCATAATTTTAATATAAAGTTAAAAAAAAGTGTTAAACAGCATATCACATTTTCTCATATATATTTTAGAAAACATTTTAATAGTTCAAATTTAGTTATTTTTCTTACAGAGCGTATCCATTGATCTTAAATATTTGAGAAAAGGATAATGAGTTTATTGCATGTCCCACAAAGTTTTGAATCTTAAGCATATATAATTCTAAAAACAATTTTATGATCACAATAATAATTGTATGATCACAATTTACATCATGGTTATATATTTATATATCTATAAAAAAAATATTTATATGTTTTATCAATTTTTAAATATGATAATTTAGATTTTGTTTAATCACATTTTTATATATAGCTTTATTTTCTATATTTTTTTAAATAAAAAAATATATATTTATATTTTCTATTAATTTTCAAATAAAATAATTTAAATAAAATATTTATTTTTTGAAATATATTTATATATACATTTATTTCCCATTTTTAGTTATAGAATATAAAAAACTAAAAATACTTTTGTTTAATACAATGTAACATGATTTTTTTGTAATTTGAAAATATAATTGACTATTTTATGTATGTGGGTTTCTATATATGAATGAATAGTAATGAAAAGCAACTAAAAATTTTCAAATTCTTTTTGTTGTATGGGTATGATTGTTAATATTTACGAAAACAAAGGTTATGATAATAAAATATAAAAAAATTACTTCTGTTAATTTCATGTATGGCAATAACAATTTGGAAGAATTATATCCATACAAATATCTTAAAATTTATCTTCGTCACTAATGTAACTAGAACTATAGCATTGATAAAATGATAAATGGAGATTGGAAATATTGTTATGGACTCGAAAATAGTTGTAATTTATTATACCTTTATCTAAGGGGTAGCAATAAATTCCTCTTTGAGATTCTTTTCACTCATCTTATCTTATACGATTATAAAGATTGGGGGTGTGGCATCTTTAGAGAATCCTCGAGAAAGATAGAGAAAATGAAAATTATTTGATAACGTATCATCTCAAAATTGAAGGCAATAAACCATATCATATCCTCCTCATACAAGTTAGTATCTCCCCCATTGAGAACATAGCTATGACTGAGTAATTAATTTATAAGAGCGAGGTAAAAACCATGGAAGACAAGAGTCTTCCTAAGATTCCTTCAAGCTCTAATCAACACCACCTGCAGGTCAATCAAAATTGGCATAAATATGTCAAATATTAGCTAAATCATCGAGGAATCAAGGAATAGGTCACTCTACATAATAATTATAATATTGAATTTTTTTTCTTAAATATAAACCTAAAGAGAAATTTTGGTCTGAAAAAGAATTAAAGGATAAGAAAAAATTATGATACTATAAGGAGGTGATCAATCATAATCTAGAAGATAAAAATTATGTCTCTATATTAACTAGCATAAAGAATAAAACCAATATTGGTGTTAAACTAAGAACAAATCTTGTTATCTCCATACTAAAACAAGACATCGAAGAATTTCTAAAATGTCATGGGTTGAAATAATTTCTCATCCTTGTGACACTAAGAGGCTTGAAGATGAAAAACACTTTCTTTTGCATACACTAATATTATATCGCAATTTCAAAATATTTGTAACAACATCGACCTTCCTAACTTATTGCTTTATCAAAACTATGGGGATCTAGAAATTATCTTGTTAAGTATTTCAAGCATAAAAATAAAATCATAAAGAAAACCAAAGTTGATATTGGTGTATGTAACAACTTTTGAAATAATCATGTTGTAGTGTTTCACATGAGGCATCACCCTACACTTCTATATTCAGAAAACTTGTAGACAAATATATTATTATTCTTGGTCCATTTATGAAAAGAAAATTATAATTCAAACAAACAATAGGGATTGGGCTAAAGTATGGATAGTTCATACAAATTAATATTTTATAATAAATTTATATGGACCCATAATGAGAGATTAACTTAAGTAAATATTAAGATACTAGTTGGAAACATGGAAAAACCATTTGAATATTATCCACTTGAAACACCAAAGATAAAAACTGGCAGCCAAGTAACAGTGCCAGTAATCAAACTCACCTTCAAGTGTCTGTTACTATTCACTTGAACAATAATGTAACCATAACCTTCAAGTGTGTGTTACTGTGTGTCACTTGAACAATAATGAAAGTTTTAAAGAATGAAGTTCTTACCCTTAAACTTAGCAATTTATAAATCTTTAATTCAATAGCTAAACAAGCCTCTACTAAGTTGATTAACAATTTTTTTTGTATTTATTTTTTAATGGTCAGAAAAGCAAGTATGTAATATGATGATTATAGTGTTGTAAAAAAGAACTTAGATCATTAAACTTGCCACAAGCTTTCTATTTCTTATAAATAGTAAAAAGAAAAAACAATAATGCATACAAACAAAAATAATCATGTTTATGCATTGCCACAAATTGTAAGTTATCTTTGATGCCTAACTCCTTTGCATATGCTTGTATTTCTTTCTAAATTACTATTTAATGTTTTAATATTAATTTTTTTATTATTTAATTTTAAATGTTTAAAAAAATGTAAAAACAAGCAATACACTAAAATTAAAATTAAAATCTTTAACCCAATTATTCCTTCACGTATACACATGTATTTACCATTATGTTGCTGATGGTAATTTAGAACAAAATTAAAGTTTCAAATGGATTCCTTGTATAAATACCAAAGGTGACGATGAAGACAATAGGTGAACGCAATATTAAAGTCTTTTACCAAAGGTGACGATGAAGACAATAGGTGAACGCAATATTAAAGTCTTTTTTCTAATCGTTGAGAGATTTGGTGAAAGCAAGATTATACATTATTGCAAATTGTTCTCTCTATATATAATGAAAATAAGAAAATTATTATAAAACATGATTAGGTTATCAATTATTTAACACAATAATAATAATAATATGTCATTATTTATTAAGGCACATAAAGAATAAAATTAAAGTTTCAAAAAGACACTTCATATTTATAGTAAGATGAAGACTATGACTACTATCATCTTTATTCACTGGAATTAGTTTACTAACTATGTTGTTACCTAATTAGTAGAAGCATGGTTAAGCTTACGAGTAGACTAGTTACAAAAACCCATGTTCTGGTTATTCTATTTGAAATTAAAGAAAAAGTTACAATTTTCTACAAAGTGTTTGTTATATACATTTTTCACCATTCTTTAACAAAACAAATATGATGAAATTGAAAGAAAACATTTTTTCAAGTTTACTAATAAAATGAGATATGATAATTTCCTTATCACATCATTCACATACATATATACCATCCATTACTAAAAACAATTTGAATATTGGCTTTTACACTAATAGACAAAACTAAGACAAACTTATGATTAGTCTAGCTTATTAAGCATAGACTTTTGAACTTTCTTATATTCCTTTTAAAACTATGTTGGGACCTTAACACGTTCTCTGGATTGCTTTCCTTTTGTCTATCCACCTCATCATGAAAATATTGTGCACCTCTAATCAACTATCATCCTTTCCAAGTTATCCATGAAAGGTAGAGTTACAATAACCTAAGTTTTGGATTAGTATCACATATTCAATATAAAGTATCACGATGAGTGTTGTATTGTCGTGAGCATATTGTTAATCCTGTTGTAAGTTCATTGTTTTGTTACTAAGTATCCTTTTACATACAATATTATATGTGAATTCCCTTTCTCTTGGAGATACACGGTTATCATCCAAATATCCCTTACAGTCGATATTGGAATGCAGATGGATTTTGGGCCAAGCTATTGAACTGATATCTCCTGGATTGATATATATTGTCATGACCGAGAAACGAAAGGAATTTGTTAGTAGGAAAAGATTCTTCGACCTAGTGCACCAAGGATCGAACCATCCAAATACAAATTTTTCCCTCCCAAATGGACAAGTTATAAAGAGATTACGATATGAAGTGATATGTGCACACTCTTACATGTAATCAATTGTTTAAGAAACCTAACCATGGAAAGATAATTTGACTTCAGGTCTAGTTCATAAAATTATCTATTTCAACAATATATGAATAATATATTAACATGAAATCATATTTGTAATGTGTGAAATCATCTTGATGATCAGAATACTTTAAGTTATTTAAGCTACTTGGAAAACAATTTATCTGAAACAATATTATTTAGCATCTTAAATGAGACAAGGTTGAACCTACGAAATGATTTATTGGAAATGGTAAACAATGGTTACTGCCATAAAACATGGAAATAAAGTAGTTATAATAATCTATCTTAAAAGAATAAGTATAAGCTGCACGTATCTATAACCCCATCTAGATACATGTAACAAATATGAGTTATACCAGCAATGATCTTGACTGACAAATCTCAATCATGTCTTAGCTTATGAGACAATAATGATAATTTGATCAAATATAATTAAAATCATAAAATCATTTCCCATAGTACAATAAAGATAATAGGAAACATAAATAAATGCATGTATTGTTCTGTTCGTTTCGACTAAAATTTGTGTTGTAAGTGCATAGGAACCAGGTGTCTCGTCGCCCCATCCCACGCTCCTCACAAAATTCCATGTTCAAACTTTTCTAGCAATAACTTTGTAGGGTAATGTTCAACTATTTAATGATTTTGTATCCACCACTAGAATTTGGAATGACATTTCTTGTCCATTATTGGAGGCCACACCCTCAAAGGTCATCGCTATCAGGTAGTGTTAATTGGCTAATGAGTCCTGATGAAATTCTAGAAACATTACCAAATATCTAGGAACCAACTTGGAAATGAAACTGTTTAATTAAGAATTTATGTAGGTGAAATATTTTCTCATTTTGAGTTCTGGATTTAAATTCAATTAAGAATTCAACAATGTTGGATTGTGGGACCAACGGTGTTCGACGAAATGCTAAACAAAGTGGTGATGGAGCAAATCTGATTATAATCAACTTGAGGGATACTTGAATTCACTTGGATGCTACTGTAGAATAATTTTATTGGTTGGACTACCAAAAGATATGAGTTCCCTAAACTTTTGTTACCAAAATTAATAATTCCTCATATTTGTTAATCAAGATCAAATTCAAACTCACATCTGGATAGGGTTTATTGAATGTTCATTGAGGTTCCGTGGATTAGAAAAATTGATATTCATGGTAGGTGAAGGTTGATTGAATGTTGGATGAGGTTCTAAACATTATAAAAAATAATGTTGATCACACATTCTGTTATTTAATTTGATAAACTATGTATAAATACTGAAAATGCCAAGCTTACTCTATATGTGACTATGATCAGTGAAAATCTGAAGCTGAGGTCACATTATATATTTTATGCATTGTGTGTTGTTGAAATAAGAATGAGACATATGCTTCCATGGATGTTCTGTATCGTTGATGAAAATGTTAGAATAATTTATACCAATGCTGAGAAATCTATAGTTGAATTAATTTTATATAGTTTTTAGTTTGCACACAATTCTAGGTATCCTTTTCCTTTGATTGTAGCAGTTGAGAAAAACCTTCCTCAGAACGAATAGCCATTGTCGCGATCATTACTCCTTATGAATAGCAATAATAAAAATAATCAGTTCATTAGCAACTAGGTGTTTGTGGAAGTATAAATAATTAACGAGACCATTACTCTCACATAGAGAGGTGGGTATTTCTATTATAAAAACAATTCTAACATGGGGGTTATCCAAATTTCATCAAAGTTTATTAATAGGCATATTTTAAACGTATGTTAGATGATTGATGAAATATTTATTTGTTTTGGAAACCAACAATAAATCAACAATTTAATAAGAGCACAACTTATGTTTGGCTAGTGGAGATTTAGAGGATTCAAGACATTGTGGGTAGAGATTTGAGTAGAACTAGCTGATTTATGAAATTTAGAAGTGTTGAAATTGTTTGATAAATGTTTTAAAGTTCAAGCATCTTGATTTTGGTCAAACATCAACATTTATGACCCAATAGTGGTAGTTTTTGAACATTT